>JAQSVH010170160.1:11489-22412 GCA_029448705.1 Adansonia digitata
ATAAGCTTACATTAGACAAATATATGGTATGTTATTGGTCAGCATACTTTCTAATTATGAATTATTATCAATGGCTTATTATGGTTTTTATGAACAATGTTTGTGTTTGATATAATTTTTATTATGGTATTATTAATGGTAGTAACATAATCAAAATGAACTAAGTCATTATGCATCACCTAAATTAATATAGGTGTATTAGACATAAGTCGTGAATATTAATGAAAAACAGGTTTAGAATTGCTAATTATTGGGTTCCAAATCATTATTAGCTGAGAGAAACAGGAGCTATAAATGACCTTTAATAGTCTATCACAACATAAAATTCTACAGCTACTTCTAAAATCCATATTCTAAAGCTCGATTTATTATTATTTACTATGAATAAGTAGTAAAGCATTTGAACAATTATCCATGACCTTCTAATCTTTGATGATTGAACTTGGCCATTATACAAGAGAGTTCTTTTAGTCGTATTCGATTCTGTCAGCTAAATATCTCCTGCCTGAGTCTGTTCCTATTTTATAAATAATTTTAATATTGTCTATTACTTTATAAAAGGGTTACAATTGAAAAAAATTATATGAAATTATTTCAATTCTTTTTCACTTTTTAACCAAACAATAGTTGATAAAATTCGTTTCCTATATTAATTTTAACCATCCAAACAAGAGGTAAATGTATCAATTTCTTAAATTTTCTTTCTTTTCAATTCTTTTCTTTTTCTTGATTATTGTCTAATCCAAATACAACGCTAGCCTCGAAATGTAAGGATTTAGAAATTATACCCTAATTTTGAAAAGGTAGTGTACAAGGTGCCTTTATCTGGCACAACCGTTGCATGACTTGCTCAGATGGTGATGCATGCAATTTAAAAATATTAATTAGGAATTCCCTTTGGGTTATCCTTTGATCGGGATTTAAATTAGGCATGATTAGATGATAGAGAAGGGAAGGAATGCCGAACAAATTGCTTGTCTAATCGGTATTGGATGGCCACCATACCAATCACTTTGGCCTAAGCATGATTAGATGTTTATTGAAAATGATATTTTGAGTTACAAAACTTGAAGCATCAAGTTCATGGTCTACGAAGTCTAGAAATTCATAGGTTAGGTTCAAGAGTTGGTTATGCTTGGGGAAGGATTACACCCCCACGATGCTCGAAATAGATACTCATTAACCATATCTTACAATGGTTTTAGTTTCTTTGATTTTGACTAGTCATCATTTTGATAAAATCCCCTTTTAATGCATGGATTTTATGTGAAAATTGTAAACTTGGGTTTTGAAAAAAAGTTTAAATCACATATGTCCCTAGAGATGTGGGGAACATAGGATTTTTTATGAAAATGATCTTCGGATTTAATTTTGAAAAATTAGATATTCCAAGTTAAGCACTGGAGAGATACTAACATGAAAGATTGCCTCAAAATTTTCAAAAACAATTCGAGAATATAAATGCACAGTGGACACCACAAGAAGGAAACATGTTGGTAAGATGAAAAAGAATATAATAATATCGCATAACATAAAAGCATAAATAGGATGGATGATCAGAATGTATCTTGTAATTGTCTTCGATTATTGAGGAATAATTGAGATAACAACTTTAAAATGCATTTGGATTCAGTGAGCATTTAAGGTATAGAAAAAGAATGTTTTGATTAAAAAGGCCTCAAAAAGTCTAGGAGAAAGAAAATTCTGATTTTTTTTACTGAAAATTGAAGTTGGCTTATCCCCTGGGAGAATGAGGTTGGAGTATCCCTAATGATGAAAATTTTAGTGATTTTTTAAATTTGATTGAAGTTTGTAAATGAGGTTAGAGTATCCCCTTAGAGCATGAGGTTGGAATAACCCCAAAGGTGGAAATTTTAGCAATTTTAGAGAGTGAAACATTTTGATAAAAAAGATTAAATTTTGAATTAAAACCAATAATTGAAATAAATAACAAATTAATTAAAAAATTTTGGGCCTTGATTCGAGCCTAAAGGACTTGCATTATGGTAGTAGACTCCATGGAGAATCAATCGGATGCATTTCAAGGCCTTCATATGCCTTGAAAAAAGTTGTTCAAAGAAATTAGTCTAATTTTTCCTAAGTCTAAGAAAAAGGATAGCAGCACCCTATCTTTTTTTAATTTTATTCCAGGCAAATTTAGAAGTTCTAGGGGTTGAATAAAGTATCATTAGAAAGGTAACTCGATATGGGTTAATGTAAAAATATTCCAATAATCTTGAAAAACTACTTTCAGGGTGGAAATAATTTTTGAATTTGGGTTTAATGCGACGCTGACAGCATGTGCATAGGAAATGGTGTAGTGAACTTTCAAAAATCATTCCCAACTCATATGGAATTATTAAATCGAAAATGATATCCTTCTAGAAAAAAAATTCCATGAAACTTTAAAAAAAATTTTAAAATTTCAAAAAAATTTGGTAGATAGAAATGCCCAAACAAAATGCAAATCGCTGATTCTAGTAGTTCCAAATAACCTTAATTTGAAAATCATAACTCCCTCATCTAGAATGATCATAGGGCAAATAAGATACTGTTGAAAGGTAATTTGATTTTTTTAAAAGAAAATAATATAAAATTCATGAAAAATATTTTAGGTTTTAAAAATAATTTTTCATATCATGACTACATTGTTGTTTGGCAAAATTAGAGCAGTTTTTTTTTTTTTTTTAGGACTAAGCTTGAACCATGGCAATCCAAACATTTGTGACAAAAAGGAATGGGTGACATGGGCTTTATAAGCTCATTGAGACAATCTTGGAGTACTTTGGGATGATGAAATAGCTCATTAACCATGGCACAAACAAGGGTATTAAACTCAAGATAATGTATAAACAGTTTAAACAAGTAAAATGGTTATTTTATTTTGGAAACTAAAATATTTAACCTTATTCAACCATGAATTCAGACATGAAATACTGGATTTTTCCCTAAGATTAGAGGACCAATTAATGTAAGCATTAAATCCATGTTAATCTTTATTTATTAGAGCTAACATGGACTTGGGGTTTTTGTTTTGAAAAAAAAAGATTTTGCAAAAACAAACAAGACATCAAACAAGCATCTTTAGTTATATAAGGCACTCAAACAAGGCACCAAAGATAAAGACATGCTAAAACATCAACAAGGTACTCTTTTTATTGAAGAAACATGTTAAAAATGAAAAAAAAAACATATGAGTGATGCATAAGCATACTATAATGAGTTGATGGAGACATAAAGCCTAATTGATCATAAAAGAAAGTGTTTTCATGATGAATATTTGAAGTTTTAGGATAGATAAAGGCATGATTTTTAGTTAAGAAAAGTGCATGAACATCTTAAAATATATGTGGAGGCCTAGAATATGATATGAGCATAAAGGAAAACATTTTTATGATATAGGCAAAGACATAGGCAAAATAAATATATGGTTTTCAAGCTTGAAAACATGACAAAATCAGAAGCTTATGAACAAGACATTAAGGGAATGCATAAAGCCTATAAATGGTCATGGTTGCATCAAAGGGGTCATTAACATGATAAAACAGATAAAAATAGCAAAATAAGAAAATAAGTGAAGAAAATATACCAACAAGAACTCTAACAACTTTTTTTTTTCCAAAAAGTGTGTTTTTGCATGCTAAAGATGTTGCCTTTGAAGCTTTTTCTTACTTGTTATGAGTTAGCAAGAAGAAAAACCAACAAAAATGGCTTAAGGAGGTGTTTTTCTTAGGTGGTATGGAGGGATACAAAATTAGAAGTGTTTAAGGTTTTTGGAGGATATGGTGTGTAGAGAGAATGTGGAAACTCAGTGTGTATGAATTTTCAGCCAAAGTTAGTCTTCTATGACCATGTGAATAGTTGGAACAAAATGTAAAAAGCAAGGGCATTTAAAGGTTTTGGTGCATGTACCTTATGTATGGACAAGGTACCATGCTCATCTACCATTCCATTTCATTAGCCTACCCAGTAAAAACAGTGGATGAAAGTCACTTATGCAGCTGAGCAATGAGAAAAATCAACATTGCCCCTCTAAAAAATTGCATTAAGTCATGAAAATGTACTTTATCATGGCTATTTCGACCTAAAAAATTAGTTAATACCTAATTATAAGTTTAATAATGAAGTTTATATGATTTTTAGGAAGTTATGTCTGAGATTGGATGATATTTTAGGCCAGACTCATGATCAAATTCATATTTTGATGTTACGCTGCAAAGGTCAGAAAATGGCATGACATAGCCAAAATTTGTCTTTTGGTGTCGATACAAGGGTTTTGTGTCAATACAAAAGGTCTTCCAGTATCGAAACAAAGAGCCTTGTATCGATACCAAGCATAAAATTTTCCCAAGTATTGATACTCCTTGGCCTATATCAATAAATATTAACCCAAAACATGATTTTAGATTCGAATCACCTGGTATAGATACAGAAGCATCCTGTATCGATATCACAACAAAAAGTATCAATACGTAGCCTTTTGTATTGATACCAATGATGATTTTTGGGTTATGGTGATGTGGTTGCTATGTATCGATACCTAAAGGCCATGTATTGATACCTACTCATACAAATACAGATTTTATACTTGGCTTCCTGGATACCTCACCTAAGCTAGGAATGATGGATGACTGACTCG
The DNA here is from genome assembly GCA_029448705.1 of Adansonia digitata. NCBI lineage: Eukaryota > Viridiplantae > Streptophyta > Magnoliopsida > Malvales > Malvaceae > Adansonia > Adansonia digitata. The sequence goes on from JAQSVH010170160.1 coordinate 16,129, forward strand.
TGCTTATTCGAATGAACTCAATGATGCTTCAAATAGCTACTCTTGAGACTTAATTACAATATTGTTACTGTAGACACTTCATTTTGTTCGGACCAATTTTTGGTATCCTAGAAGTTAGGCAAAAGATGACAAAATAAAAAAAATAGAAATAAACCTGGGGGATGATTTAAAATGCAAAAACGAGCTAATGAAAAAATGCTTATGGACCACTTTAAAGAAAAATGCAAAAACGAGGCATCAAGGTGTCATCGGAGTCATTTAGGTAAGTACGCGAGTTGATTTTCCTCTCTTTGTAACCAAGATAAGACAACTCGAGGAACCTAAGGTATGTGCGGGTTGTATGGGTGCTTAAAAACTATCATGACGCTTTCAAGTTAACAAAATTTTGAATTTCCAGGTGTAATATTGATATGAGAGGGTTTGGTATCGATACCCAAGGTGTGGCATTGATCCTTGGGTATCGATACCTGGCATGTTTGTATCGATATAGGCTTTGGCAGTAACTAAAGTTATGATTTTTGGCAAAATGTATCGATACACAAGCATGAGTATCGATACAAATCCATGAAGTATCGATTCTGGCCTCTAAGTCTCGAGACTGGACACATTTTTTCTCTTGGTATCGATATATAACTCATTGATCGATACTCAGAAGTAAAATGTACATTGTGTATCAATACAACATGTTTTGTATCGATACACTAAGATGTTTTTGCCTAGTTTGAGCCATTTTTTAGCCTCCGTAAACCTAATTTAGACATGTTTTTGCACCTAGGAACTATCATATAACATTGCAAACTTTAACTTTGGGTTCAGTAACGGATTCTAACAAATTTTTAGAGTCCAAACAATTAATGACAAAGGTCACTTTCATAAAACATATGGGTGTAAGAGAATGGCAGGCATATCTCCAACTTGTAGGCTATCATAGCCTTTTTACCTACTTGCTCAACATGGTAGAACCAATAAGAAGGGAGTCAACTAGACATGGCAGCTAGAGATATGCCCTGGTGCAGAAGAAAAAAACTAAAAATGCCCTTTGCATTGTCCTCTAAAAGAAAGGGCTGAACCAAGAAAAAGAGAACCAGCTATATTAGAAAAACAACTCTCTTAGCTATAAAAAGAACTCTTCAGCAATCCCAAAAAACTCTTCACCTATCCCCAAAGATCCTCTAGCAACTCTAGCTCTAAAAGCTCACTAAAAACATAGTTCCATTGCCTTCCACCCTTAACCAACTTCCATGCCTGTAGCTTCCTAAAACCACTACCAGAACACTTTCAAAACTCAACCTTTCACATGTTTTCATCCTAAAAACACCCCATCAGCAACCACATTACCAGAAAATTTCTTTCTTTCACCATTTCCTTACAAAACAATAGCAAAAAAAAGGGAAGAAACTGAGCTTAAAGTTGCTGCTTTGAAGCAAGAAGAAACTTCAAGCCTTGGCTGGTATATCTTCTACTTTATCCCATATATCTTTTGTTTTGAGCATACATTTCATCTTAGTAAACCTTTTCTATGCTTTATGACCATTTTAGGACTCTCATGCATTTTTATGGCTTTGGTTATGGTAGTTTAGGATCTTGATGTTTTTCTTGGTGCCTCCACGCTGTTTGGTTAACTAAGCATGCTCCTTTGCATTTTCATCACTATAATAGCCTCTATCCATGTAGTTCTTGCTATGTTCCTTCCATATTCATATCTTTATCTCAGGTTTAAAATATGCATCTTAACATGACATAAATATGCTCATGCATTTCCTAGAAGCTTGATAGGCACCATGAATTAAAAATTCCCTTTTTTAGCAACCTTTTTTTAAACATGTTCACCCTAAGTATGTTCATGCTTCTATCTATCATTTCCATACATTTTTTGCCATCTTTTCTATGAAAAATTTCATTTTTGTTTGTGCATATATGTCCTCCATATTTTGCATGATTTTGTGGTACTCTTCTTGTATTGAGATTCATGCTTGAGTGCTAGAAACCTAATTTCAAAATATCCCCAAGTTAAGCACATACTATCTCCCATCCATGGAGAATAACATGGGCTTAAGATTTTTATGAAGTTGGTTTTTGAACCTTGGGGGCAAAGCGAGTATTTAGTTCTGGATTCATGGAAGAATGAGTATAAGAGTACTAGTTTTTCAAAACTAAAATGAAGTCTTCTAGTTGAAAAATGTGAACCCTTAGTCCTTAGATAACCACCCTTATAGTGGCATGGTCAACGGGTTGTTTTATCATCCCAAAGTAACTCTGAGATTATGGAATGAACTCGTGATGCCAAAGTCAACCTCTTATCTTGGTGACAAATGTTCAAACATCCATGGCCTGAGCTCAACCCAAAGGAAATCCAAAATACTGAACACCTCCCCTATTTTGTTCTAGTAGTTAAGTGGCCTGGTCTTGAAAAATTATTAAAAAAATAAAAAATGATTTATCCAAAATGTGTTGGTATTTTTCCTTGAAGGGCTTTTGAATTACCATTCTGACGATGTCTTATTGACCTTCAAATCATCTCGGATGAAATAGTTATGATTTTTCAAATCTTTACTGTTTGAAACCTTTGGATCTACCGAGCAATTTACTATTTAGGCTGTTTCGGCCTAGCAAACAAAATTTTTTAATCCCTAGAATATTTTTCCCATTGAGTTCATGAAATTCCCTTCTTGAAAAGGTATTATTCATATTTTTACAATTTCGGATGAATTCGAAATGATTTTTTAGAGTCCATCATACCTTTACCCCATATATGTTGCTAGTGTTGAGACAGGTTGAAATTCTAAAATTAATTCAGCCTGGAAAATGATTTTCTTGGACTTTTGTAGTATTTTTACATTAATCCTCATCGAGTTACCTTTCCAACGGTACCTTGTTTACCCTCTGAGACCTTTGGATAAGCTTGAAATAAATTCAAAAAGAGAAATGGCATGATGTCGTCCTTTGCTTCTATCCTGATTTTTGAAACGTTTTTATTGAGGCATTCGAATGCCTCATGATCTACTCGGCTCATTCTCGTAACCTAAGCCTTTTAGACTTGGACCAAGGTTAAACAAAAGAGAAACATTTTAGCTAAACCTTTGGCTCTCAATTTTTAAAGATTCCTATTTTTAAAAATATGACCCATTTCTTTTAACATTGAAGTTTTTTATTTTTAGGGGTTCGTTAACCCTATTTCTCTGAGAGGATACTCCAACCTCGCTTTTACTTCAAAATGACATTAAATTTTCATTTTCAAGGATACTCTAACCCCACTACTTTGAGGAGATACTCCAACCCTGCTTTTACCTCCAAATGACATCAAATTTTTATTTTTGGCGATGCTCTAACCCCACTTCTTTGAGGGGATACTCCAACCTACTTTAGCCTCAAAATGACATCAAATTTTCACCTTTGGGGATACTCTAACCCTGCTTTTATGAGGTGGTACTTCAACCCTGCTCTCTATATTCCTTCTAAAATCTAAACTTTTTTCCTAGGGACATCCTCGAGTCATTGAAACCTTTTTTTTCCCCTCAAATTTCCACTGAATCTGACTAAGTCTTAATGTTGTCATCTCGGTTATTCATTAATAATCAAAGATAATTGTGAGAAACATTTTGATCATCCCCCTTTTTTTTTGTATTTTGTGTGGATTTATTTATTGTTTTCTTTTCCATCTTACAAATAAATTTTCTTTTGTAGGGAGCTTGGGTATTCATGCTCTAAAAATCATTTTCAAAACCACAAAATGATATCTCAAGTTAGTATCTCTCCAGTGTCGACATGAAATATTTGCTTTTTTAAAAACCCATCCGAAGATCATTTTTATTAAGAAACCCCTATGTTTCTTACCTTTCTGAAGCACATAGGTTATAAAATTTTCATTAAAACTCGAACTCATATCTTTACAAAATTTTATGCATTAGAGGGAATTATATTTAAATAATGATCAAAATGGAATCAAAAAAATTGAGATTCAAATAAGATGTGGTTAGATGGTATTGATTTTCGAGTGTTGTTGGGGCACTAATCCTTCCCCACACATAACCAACTCCTAAACCCAAAAAAACGAATCTCGAGCATTATTTTCAATAGGGATCAGGTTATGTCTAACTTAAAATGATCAGTGGTGACTCTAAGTTTATGGCCATTTCATGGTGGCCATCCAAGACTAGTCGGATGAGCCATTCGTCTGACGGTCTTTCACTTCTTCATGTCAAACATCATTATATTTTTAAGTCGAGTGCACTTTGGCCTTTTGGATCATTCAAAGTTTGTAAAGGCCAGGCATGTGGAACGTCGACAGCTTGCTGACTCCACTAGGGACAAATTTAAAGAGTTAGGCCTATGACTAGCTCTGTCTTGCTAGGTCCTTGGTTCTTCGATTTCCATAATTATTTGGATATAATTCCTTTCTCTTTTTTGCCTTCTAATCTTTTACATTTTATACCTTTATTTTGTGATTTTCTTAGGGATCACCTTCTTTTTGAATAAATGTTGATTTGAATAAGTATGGTAATATGGAGTAGAATGAAAATGTTCGATAGTTTTCCCAACACCCACCGTGCACTTTCATTTTGCACTAGATTCCTACCAAACACTATGGTGAGGCTACAATCTTAATTCTTAGAAGGAGGAGAGCGATCTGCCTTGTGAGTAACCCTTCGCATAAGTATGGTAAGACCTTTTGAGATGTGAATTACCTATGTCTCTCGTAAGTAACCCTCTGTATTTATATGGGCAAATACATTTACCAAGTCAAACCCATTCCACCAAACCCACGATGGGCCTAGATCGGCATGCCTCGGCTATCCTTATCGGATAGAGGAATGATTTGGATACCTATTTAGGCATTTACTTAAACTCATATAGTGAGCCCTATGAGCCAAACCATGTCAAACTATACCCGGATGCTGATAGAATAACCTAGAAAATAGGGTCACTCAGTGAAACATTCTTACCTTTACTCCTATATACCATATTATACTAGCAACGATAGGTGAACATCGTCCCTTACATTTGTCATGTTGTTTTTATGATCATTTCTTTAGGGTATGCTATAATGTTCTATGGCTCACCCTTCCTTAGTAAGTGGTGTTGACGAGTGAATGTTCACACTTACAATGCCAAAAGTCCATAATCTAACCAAAATAAGTCACCATGCTAATGACTTAACATAGATATTGATGAATGAAAATCATCGCTTGTTTGGTTAGGCCTGTCCTTATATGGTATTATATCACCACGTGTAAAAGCAATCTTAGTGTAGATAAGCTGTGATACTGTCCAATTGTTATACTCACCTCTTTGCATCTTATTGTCTATTCTTAGGGCAAACTTCTACATGGCATTTTCATTTTGTTGGTTTTGTTCTTTTGTGTGCTTATTTCTTTTTATAGTTGCTAGCTTATCGTCTCTTTTTGTTCTCATTTGCATGCATGCACCATTTCATTATTATTATTGCTATGGGAAAATTAGCCAATAGCGCAGTGTTTACCCAGGCTGTTTGTCATGGAGCAACAGTCTACATTAGAGTTTAAATCTTTCAAAGAAGTTTGAGTCTGGTCTGAGCGACAGCAGCCTGAAGATGGGTATGTCCTAAAACATGGGTATATCTTAACAGCGCATGAAAAGATCAAAATAGGATATCATCAGAAGGAATGGCAAGATCTGAAATATATATCGACTTATTAGGATCTTACCAGGAAAGAATCATTCATGAAGAGATACGGGGACATTGCCTTTTTACTCTAGGTCCATTTGGATGTAATGCTTCCCAATTTTGGAACCCCACATATCAATGCTTTACCTTCAACCATGAGGATTTCACCCCCACAATAGAGGAATATACCTCGCTGCTCAGCATCAAGAGGGCCAAGATTGATAGAATATATTGCAAAGCGTTGAACCCTCTAGTTTTAAGAAAATATTAGCCTAGATTTTCAATGCATTAGAGATATGGATTGAGGGTAAAATTAAGAAGAAAGGAAACGTTGAGTGCATTTCATGGGCAAGTTTGAAAGAGGCAATGGCAAATATCGCTAACATTCAAAAAATGAAAGATATATTCGCTTTCGCGATATATGACCTAGTCATTTTTCGAAAGATGCTAGGTTATGTCGGACCGGTAGTAGCGGATCTCATTTCTTGATTGTGTTACAACATTAACCTGGCACCTGCTATCATCACTGAAACTATTCGAGCTTTTAATTTTTGCAAGAAAATAGGGATAGGACTTTTCATTGGATGTGCACCTATGCTTCACTTGTGGCTTGTTAGCCACCTTTGCCTAGAAGAAAAGA
>JAQSVH010170171.1:0-22408 GCA_029448705.1 Adansonia digitata
TATAGGTGTTAAAACATAATCTGATAAGATTTAGAAGGATAAAATCTTTTTTAAAATTTAAATTTTAAATTTAGATTATAAAAATCTAGATAATATCAGAATTTTATTTAAAAAGGATAAATCTTTTTTCAAATTTTAAAATTTAAATTTTAAAATTAGATTCTAAAAATCTAAATAATATCAAAATTTAAATTCTAAAATTTAGATTTCAAATAACAAATAGAAAAAGGATATCTTATCCAAACTAGATTCTCTTCCTCTTTAAGTGGGTATTATGAGAACAATTTCTCGTTCACCTCGGATATTAATCGTGCATCGTATTTATGCATCGTGTATATACATAATTATCTTTATTGATATCCAACAATCCACCAAATGAATGGAAATTGTTCGAATAAGAAGACAAACTGACTCGGAATATGAGAGAGAATGACTTGAAGAGTTATTGCATCAGGATAGGTAGCTTTTTGCTTTGAACCTTACATAGCACAACTATTGGATTTACTCAGCTAACTAGTCAACTTGATGTCTTGAACTATTCAGCCTTTATTGTAAACCAAGGCAATAGGTGTCACACAATCCCTCTTCGAACACCCCTGGTTCTCACGGTTGTGCTCATTTTGGCCCCAAATACGTCCTTGTTTCAGAGAGTGCTCTAAAGAATTTAGCCTTATCAATTCTCACAGAAATAGCCACGTTTCATACTCACATAGGTGATTTCTTATAAAGAGTATCCTGCAATGCCCCACTTGATTTTATCAAGCTCTAAGAATCATTAAAAGCATAGCTTAACCTAACACCTTTGTAGGCAGCACTGATTCACCGTAGGAATGGGTAAGAATGTTCAGTGCTCTCACTAAGTTAACATAATTTGGTTGTCCCTTTGAACCTAGATCTTGGGATCTCCAGTCAACAAGGTAAGGTTGCCATTATGTAACTTTTAATTTATTGGCTTAAGTCCTATTCCCCTTGATGATGTATAAACTTGCTCTCTCATTAAACCTTTTGTAAACGGATCCACAAAATTATCCTTTGATTTCACGTAATCAATAGAGATAATCCCGTTTGAGAGCAATTGTCTCATAGTATTGTGTCTTCGACGGATATGTCGAGACTTACCATTATACAAACAACTCTGTGCCCTACCAATTGCAGATTGGCTATCACAATGTATACATATTGCTGGCACAGGTTTCAGCCAACATGGAATATCTTCTAAAAAATTTCAAAGCCTCTCTGCTTCTTCTCCAGTTTTATCTAAAGCAATAAACTTAGATTTCATCGTCGATCTGGCTATACACGTTTGTTTAGAAGATTTCCCAGACACTGTAGCTTTTCCAATAATAAAGACAAATCCGCTAGTGGATTTCGAGTCTTTAGTATCTGATATCTAATTTGCATCATTGTATCCTTCCAGTACAGCTGGATATCTCATATAGTGCAGTCCATAATTTAAGGTGTATCTCAAATACTTGAGTACTCTCACGTTTGCTTTCTAGTGATCTTGTCCTAGATTACTTCTAAATCTACTCAGTGGGCTTACTGAATAAGCTCTGTCCGGTCTTGTACAGTTTATTAGATACATTAAGCTACCAATTATGCATAAATACTCAACCTGAGATATTGCATCACCATTATTTTTCCTTAGATATAAATTTACATGTACGAGTGTTTTAGCAATATTGGTATCATTCTTATTAAACCTCTCAAGGATCTTGTTCACATAATGATCTTGAGTTAATACCAAGCCATCTTGCAATTTAAAAATTTTAATTCCTAAAATCATATTTGCTATACCTATGTCTTTCATATCAAACTTAATGGTCAATCATGATTTGGTAGCTTTAATAATCTCATCATTATTGCTTAAGATCAACATATCGTCTATGTATAGACAAACAATGACATATCCTTTATCTGTATACTTTATGTATACACATTTATCATATTTATTAATGCAAAACCCTTGTGACAACATTGTTTTATCAAAATTTTGATGCCATTGTTTCGGTGCTCGCCTTAAATCATATAGTGATTTAACAAGCTTACACACCTTCTTTTCCTGACTTGGAACTATAAACCCTTTGGGTTGTTCCATATAGATTTCTTCATCTAATTCTCCGTTCAGGAAAGCAGTCTTAACATCTATTTGGTGTATCTCGAGATCGTTAAGAGCCGCAATAGCTACTAACATTCAAATGGATGTTATCCTTGTAACTGCTAAGTGTGTATCGAAGTAATCAAGCCCTTCTTTTTGCTTATACCCTTTTATTACAAGCTGGGCTTTATACTTGTCTATAGATCCATCTGCCTTCATCTTTCTCTTAAATATCCTTTTGGATCCCAACGGCTTATGCCCTTGAGGAAGATCCACCAGTTCCTATGTATGATTTTGTATGATGGATTTTATTTCATTGTTAACGGCCTCATTCCAGAATGGTGCTTATGGAGATGAAATAACCTCTTTAAACGTTTGAGGTTCATTTTCTAACAAATACGTTAGAAAATCTGGACCATAAGTAGTCGGTACTTTAGTCCATTTACTCATTCGGGGTTTTATTTATTCCTTTTCATCCACTTGTGGATCACTACTTAAGTTTTCATGGGCTCTTTTCGTAGTCTTATTTTTTTGTGTTCCCATGTGGGGAAATACATCTTCAAAAAATGAAGCATTCCTTGATTCAATAATCGTATTAACATGAATTTCAAGAATATCTGACTTATACATAATAAATGATAAGCTGCACTGTTATTTGCATATCTAATGAATACGTAATCAACAGTCTTTGGTTCGATCTTGACCTTTTTAGGCAGAAGAATCGCTACCTTAGCAAGACACCCCCACACTTTCATGTATTTGTATGAAGGTTTTCGACCCTTCCCTAACTCATACGGTGTCTTGTCTGATTTCTTGTGAGGTATTTTATTTAATATATAGTTGGCTGTTAAAATAGCCTCCCCCCACAAGTTCTGTGGTAACCCCGAGCTTATCAACAAAGTATTCATCATATTTTTCAACGTACGATTTTTGCGCTCCGCAATACCATTTTGTTGAGCTGAATAAGGAGCGATGGTTTGATGGATAATTCCATGTTCTGCGCAGAACTCATTAAACGATGCATCATATTCACCACCTCTATCACTTCTTATTTCCTTAATCCTCTTGCTTAATTGATTTTCAACCTCATTTTTAAAGAGTTTAAAGGCTTCTAAGGCCTCATCTTTGCTTCTTAGCAAATAGACATAACAATACCTAGTGCAGTTATCTATAAAAGTAATGAAGTACTTTTTACCACCTCTAGTTTGCACGAACTTTAAGTCACAGATATTTGTGTGAATTAGATCTAGAGGTTCGCTCTGTCTTTCTATTGAATAGAAAAGAGCCTTAGCAAATTTGGATTCTACACAAGTCTCACACTTGTAATTTTTATCAATTTGAATTTTTGGAAACAAATCCAAATTGCTAATTCTTTGCAAGGTCTTATAATTTACATGACCTAATCTACCATGCCATAGATTAGAAGACTCGAGCAAATAAACAAAAAAAGAATGAGCTTTATTAATATTCTTGTTCTTTACAATAGTCATTGTATTGAGCTTGAAGAGCCCATTACATAGATAACCCTTCCCCATAAACATCTCACATTTTGAAAGTACAAATTTTTCTGACTCAAAGACCAACTTAAATCCATTCTTGCTCAATAATGAGCCAAATACTAAGTTCTAGCAGATCTCAGGGGTGTGAACAACATTGTTCAAAGTTAGCTCCTTTCCGGAGGTCATTTTGAGCACCACCTTCCCATGGCCCAAAACCTTATAGGCTGAAGAGTTTCCCATATATAGTTGCTCAGCTTCCTTGTACTCAACAAAACTCTTCTTATCAAAACAGACATGATAAGTAGCACCGGTATCAACCCACCATGTCTTTGGGTTCTCTACCAGGTTCACCTTTGATACAACAGCGGCCAGCTTAATCTCATTGTCATCAACCATGTTGGCTTGAGCTTTTCTTTTCTTATTCTTGTTTTGATTTTGACGGCAGTCTTTTGCATGGTGTCTAGTTTTGTTGCAGACAAAACAAGTTCTTGTAACTTCTTGACACCTACTCCTTTGTTGCCTTAGGAGGAACTTGACCCAATAATCTTCCTTTTGTTGGTTTTAGGCAAATGTTCCACGATGTTTGCCTTAGCCTCAAAAGACTGCATCTTAACTCAGTTCTTAGAACCCCTGTTGTCTTTCTCTATCCTCAGTGGGACAATTAGGTCTTCCAACTTCATCTCCTTCCTCTTGTGTTTAAGGTAGTTCTTGAAGTTTTTCCATGAGTGAAGCAATTTTTCAATTAATGCGACCACTTAAAATGACTCGCTTAGCACCATTCCCTCGGCACTGATCTCATGGAAGATCAACTGAAGCTCTTGGACATGACTGATCACCATCTTAGAGTCCACCATCTTAAAATCCAAAAAATTGCCTATTACAAATTTCTTAGTGCCGGCATCCTCATATTTGTATTTTCGGTCCTAGGACTCCCAGAGCTCTTTTGCTATTTTCATTAGACTATATACATTATATAACGAGTCGTCCAATCCATTAAGGATGTAATTTTTGCATAAGAAGTCTGAGTGCTTCCATGCCTCAACTGAAGCCACCGTGGTAGCATTTGTTTCTCTGTCTTGAAGTACCGGGGCCTCCTCTTTCAGGAACCTGGCCAAATGTAAAGTTGTCAAGTAAAATAGCATCTTTTGCTACCACCTTTTAAAGTCGACCCCTTTGAACTTCTTGAGTTTTTGTCCATGCATACATGCGGGGCTAGTGGCACAGCAGTCGTGCTTGCATTCTGCGGATTTGTTGCGCAATAGACGCATTTGCATTTTGCGAGGATAATTGCACAACAGGCACACTTGAGTTACTAGTATTTGGTTTAGCCATCTATTATAAAATAACAGAATAAACTTTTAGTCTCAACTTTCAATCTTGTAAAACAAGTTGAAACTATTGTGAAAATCAAGTTTAATATAAAATTTGAACTCTAAATTTAATCAAAATATCAATACGTGGATTAATAAAACAAAGAAATTATGGAAATGTTTCCGACACTAGCGTTTATATATATATATATATATTAGAACTAAATTATAAAGAGCATGCATTAAAACCAAATATATATATATAACAAATATAAGTATACAAAAGCATAGTCCAACGTACAACATCCAATCACGTCTAGACTTGCAATATTATATACACAATGCACATGAAACAAAACCAATAAACACAATATATTTAAATAACGCAATGAAAATAACAAACTTAAAAGTAGTGGAGGTCATAAAATAGAAAGCACATATCAGAATCAGAACATGCTATTATAAGCTATATCAAATTATAAAAGCAAATCAAAATAGTATGAACATGATTTTAGCCAATCAATTCTATGTAAAGATCACAATCACAATTAATAAAGCAAACTAGAAATCAAGCGCAGTATTTAAACCAGAATTGGTAGCATAAAACCAAATCAGATTAGAAATATAAAAATACAGGATTGAAAAAAAATGATCAAGGTTGCAAAAAAAATTTGCAGTATTCAAAGACGTCTATATCAATATACTAACCCGAATAAATAACAATCAATAATTCTGGAAGTTAAAAGAGTAAAAATAATGAAGTAGAAGTTAGCACGAGGAAAAGAGGTAGGATATGAGTGATGGTAATGCTTCATGATTTTCATTCATTTTAAATGATAATTAGCATATTAGGCTCGTTACAAAAAGATCCCTAAATATCTTTAGGCAAAGATAAGGTAAGTTCCTAGGATTATTTTAGAATTGAAATAAATACTACAAGATGTTCGATTGTAGTCCAGTTCTTCTAAACAAATCCTGTAAGACATGGGCGAATCCCATGATCGTTTTCCAAGTTTTTGACATCTTTTTCATCTGTATTGAAAAAAAAATTGTCGAAAACTTTCTGTAGTATTATCATTAGTCTTCCCCTCATCTAGGCGAAGGGTAATAAAACCTTTTGAATGGAAAATTTCCATTAAAGACTAATCGATATTTGAGTTCTTCCTAATTCCTACCCCAATACTCGAGATAACCTTCTTTCCTTTTTTTTCGCTCATTAACTTCCTTTCCAAGCACCACTTCGGATTGAACCCCAGGCCATGTTTCCTTTTTTTTCTAGCAACATTTATGAGTTAAGTCCTCCCCTATAGATATCTACCTAGACCTTTTTCAACCTAGCAACCCTTGCCCACTATTGGTTTCATACTTGTTCTTGAAAATGAGGCTTAGGGATCTTGAACCTTTCACTAATAAATACGATGTTAATGAATTTGAAATCTTGGAAGAGGTACTCCATAGCCTTACCGTTAGCTTTGATGTATGGAGCATAGGTGGAAACCTTTGTAATCATATCTTCTTCACCAGATACGCAGACTATGCGTTCTTCTACCATAAGTTTGAGCCTTCGGTGAAGGGATATGGGCACTACCCTAGTAAAGCACATCCAAAGGCCTTCCAAGCAAATAGCTTTAGGATGGTGCAATGTCCATGGCATGGAACTCAATCTCATAGGTGTTAGACTTTATGTGGCTTGCATGATAATTAAGTGGATCAAGATAAATATTTTAATTAATATTAAGATGATATTATCTAGTAAATCCTATTTACTTTAACTACTCTAGTTGTAAGATTTAAACTCTATTTTAGTAACTAATTATAATACAGATGCCTTAATGGTAGAATATAACTCTAATTAGTCTTCTAGTATAGGTCCCTAGTCTAGTTTACATAAATTATCTGTGCTCCATCATAAGGCAATTTTATCAAGAAAGGGAAATAGACTAAAGGCTTATACGGGTGCTCGTCTTCGTATAGAGCAAGGTCATATTCTTCATCAACAATGGCAAAAGGTACGTTCTCAATTAAATCTTACATGTGACATCAGAGTTAGGTTCTCTAGCTATATTGTTCAGATTGCTTTATTTTTTTTAGTATGAAAATTTTACATACCCAAATTTATTCTAGATGTCTTAAACCCAGAAAAAATTCTTAATCAGTTTATTGTATTCTGGTTAATTAGATCAAAATCATTTGAGATGTTTAATTTGGTTATGGATTTAATAACTTAAAAAAGATAATGATGATTGACATTTGAATTTGTTCACCTAATTGATGCGAGGGATTGACTTAATAGTTTCTTATTGCTTTAATAAAGCGTAATAAATATATTATATACATATGAATATTATAAAATAAAAGTAAGCAAGTTAGGACGTAAGCATGAAAAACTTAAAGGTTCGTAAAGCTATGATTTAGTTTTACTAAACATAGTTGCAAGGTCAAGGTAAATTTTTTTTTTTGGTTGTTAATCACATTTCTATGATTTTCATTCAATTTGTTAATCACTTATTCAAATGGATCTTTCATCGTATAAAACTCAAAATCTTTGAATAAATTTATCTTGATTTATGTTGTTTTGATGCAATTTAAAGTATAGGCTTTCTAAATATAATGTTAATTGAACATCAGATAGTTTAATTGCATTAAAAATCGATGAAAACCATATAAAATTGATGAAACCCGAAATAAAATCAAAACAGGTCAGCTTAACCTATCTAAGGCAAATGATGAATAGTACCGACTTAGAATAGTGATGAACTAATGAATAGTGATATAATCAAGAAATTGGTCTGTGTGACCTAGGTTGGATTCTCTTTTTGACAACGTTCGTTCCATTAGTTGAGTAATTTTATGTTGAATTTATTTATAATTTTTTATATAATAATGGCATAAAATATTTTTTATTTAATATTTATGTATGACTAAATGGTTAAAATATTTTATGCACATATAGTTTAGAATATTTATTTCATGATAAAGTATTTTGGTATGTTAAGAATCTTTTGACGGTATGTACTCTCCCTATAAAGTAACCAATATTTATGTACTCTTAGCCTAAACTTTAATGCATATTTGAATGTAAAGGTTTTTTTTTTTGCATTACAATCTCAATATGCACATCCATGTATATTATGAAATAAATAGATTATGATCTTATACATATTTTATATGATTAAATGAAATCATGTCATGGAATGTAAATATTATGTCATGATTTTTAATATGTTATAACATGACAAATTGTTATTCCATTATAGTATATAAATTTATAATGTCATTGTTAAAGATCTAAATCACGAGCTCAATATTAGCCAAAGCTTTTTAATTTACATGATTTAGATAAATTAATGGTTGTTTAAAATAGGAAATTTTTTTAAATAACCACATACGGTAAATGACATCAATAACGTTTTATATCATGAATTTATTTAGTATATATTTAAGTTGTTAAATCATAATGCAATTATATACGGTATACATATATTATGTCATTACAAAGAATCTAAATCAATTGCTTGGGAATAGCCATAGCATCTTAAATTGATTGATTTAGTTAAATTAGTAGTTATTTAAAATAAAGTTTTCTTTAAATAACTACATATGGAGGATGACATTAATATGTACTTATTTATACTATAATTGCAATAAATTAACATGATTTCAAGTTATATTCCGTTGTAATTATTAATATGCAATAAAAAGTTCTACATATATATTAAGGATGTCATTATTAAAGTTCTAAATCACTAGCTTAAGAGTAGCCACTGCATCTTAAGTTAATTGATTTAAATGACAATTGGTAGATATTTAAAATAATTTTTTCTTTTAAATAACTACATAATAAATTGGCATCGATAAAGTATTATTTGTCATACGTAATAAGTTTTGTGCATACATATCGGATGATATTATTAACTTCTAAATAATTAATTTAAGAGTAGCCACAGCATATTGAATTAATTTATTTAGGTAAAATAGTAGTTATTTAAAATTATATAAAGAAAAATAATATCTATAAAGTGTTAAACCATGAAATTAGTTATTTAACCCCACAAAGAAATAATCAATTTTGTAAAATGGTTAAAGGATAAAATAATATAAAATTGAAGTTAAATCTTCCTAGGCCTACAAGTATGAATTATTTAATTTTGGTATTTTAAAGTTATTGTTTTATCATTAAAGTTGTGTAAATTCATATGCATAGTGCACCTCTACCCATAAGACAGTTGGGATTTACATTTAAGTATAAAATACTTTATTCAATTAAAGTATAACTCCTTGCATTTTGTAGTAATTTCTACTATTGTGATCTATAAGGCTGCTAGAATTAAATGCTATCTAGTGATAAAAAAACTCTAACGAAGGAGTTAATTAAGCTATTTTAGGTATAAGGACCTTGACTTAGCATTTTAAGTGGACAACTTGTCCTCAACGAATAAAGTATGCAAAAGAAAAATAGATTTCATTATACAATAGGAAAAATCTAACTGTTGAATGATGATGTACAACAAATCCTATACTAGTAAATCAAATTAGGATTTCATCCTAAATTGTTATAAGGTCAAGGATTATTGCAAAGCCACTAAAGATTAGATTGTTAAATCTGAGAAGGTTTTAGCTATCACCCTGATAAAGAAGCTTTCAAGAATAAAATGCAACAATTTTAGAAGTTGTGCATGAGCACATTATGGGATTTGAGAGACATTGGTACTTGACTTAAATCTTTGGAAAGCTTTTTCAATAAATTTCTTATCACTTTAATATTTAACTTTTTTCTTAACAAGTATGGCCATGAGAAACATATAAAAGAAAATGGTCTATCAATAAACTCTCAGTTATATGTGTTCAAGAAGAAAAAGAGATCAAAGAATGAGAAACTAGATTCAGTTAGCCTAGTGACTTCAAGTAAAAAATGATAAGTAGGCAAATGTGTTATAAAGGTGAAAAAGGAAAAATGCCAACAAAGAAAATGGCATCAAGTCTTTTATTTTATTTTTTATTCAGACACATAAGGAAAGATTGCCTAAAGTATAAAAAAGATTCAAAAATAAAGGTAAACTCATTCTGTATGAATCTGTTTTGGTGATGTTCCTAATAATACATAGTGGTTGGACTTATGTTCAACGAATTATATTTCTATAACCATTTAAGGTTTCAAAAAGTTAAGAAAACCAAAGGAAAGTGGAAGGAACATTTATTATAAAAATCGCTAAGAACTATCAGGATCATTTTTGAAATCAAGATTTGTTTTAAACCTTAAAAGGGATTTTATCTTTCATTTTAGAAATTATCTTAAGTAAAACAAAGGTTTTGAATTTAAATTTTTAAATTTTATAATTGAAATTTCAAAAGAAAATTTTTTTATTGGATTTTTCATCATTAACTTGGATCCTGATTGTGAGAATAAATTTGTTAACTATTTCTATGATTTCTAGTAGCAAAGATTTGCTATAAATGAAAACTCCTTCAAAGTTATAGTATAAAGATTATGTCACAATTCTATACAAAAATTTAGGGGAATTAACAATGATGAAGTTCTTAAAACTCTTAAATTTGACGCTTTTGTTAGCTACTTGAGGAAAAAGCAAACTAACAAGTCTATAAAAGGGAGCTAAAGAAAATACTATAATATTTAGAGATCATACACCTTTCCCTAAGTTTATGGATTGAAGCATTAAAACTGCTATTGATGTCTTTATTAAAGTGTCAACTAAATTCTTTTATAAAATTTTCTTAGAATTATGGAATAGTTCGAATCCAGCTTAAGACATTATGAACTTAGGTTGTCCAATTAAAGTGAAAGCTTATAACTTAAACATAAGGAAACTGGGTCCAAGAACAGTTAGTAGTTATAGGCTATACAATTAACTTAAAGTGGTAAAGGTTTTAAATGTCTCTTATATTCAGTTAGAATTATTTAAGCTAAAAATACTAAGTTTTTATGGATCATGAGTCCAATGGGAGTAACTTTCCTCGTAAGGTTGATATTGAGGAATAAATTTATTTACATTGATTTTTTGCAAAGAGCTTGATTGTTTCTCAAAATAAATATATAGAATTAACAGAAAAACAATCAAATCAAAGTAAAACATTTACAATAGATCATTAATCTCACTGACTAAAGGTGTATAATATATACAAATAATTATAAAATTAAGAAATCCAATGGGTAAAAAACTAGCTTTTTCTATGACTTGGTTGTGTACCTATAAAAGTCTAATTTTGATATTAGACATAAAGATAATCTTGTTTGCACTAGCCATGAATAGTAAAAATTTCACACTTTGGCATAAATCTATGATAAAAAAAATGGAACTAATGGCTAATAATCTAATATAATAACTCGTTAAATTACCATTTGATAATGTTAAATGATATGAGGTTAGACTTGTGGTCAATTGTTTCAATCAAAAGAGGTATTGATTACCATAGAACTTTCTCTCTAATTTTTTAAGAAAGTTTCATTAAGAATTATCATAGCTTTTGTAGTTCATTTTGATTAAGAGTTACATTAAATGGTGATAAAAACAACTTATTTGAATAAAGATCTTGAGTAGAGGCACACAAGATTCTACATAAAGGTTTCTTTGAAAGATTAATGTATAGATTAAAACAATCTTCCCACCAATGGTGTGTAAAGTTTAACATTCACTAAAAATGTTCATCATTGTTTATACTTTAAAGTCAGTGGAGTTAAATTCATAATTTTAGTCCTATATGTTAGAAATATTCTCCTTGGACGAAGTGATTTAGTTTTGTTACATGAGACAAAGGTTTTCATTCTCAAAACTTTGATAAGAAGAATTTAGGTGAAACTTCATATATCATAGGCAAAAAGATTCATAGAGATGGGTCTGAAAAGACATTAAGTCTATCTCAAGAAGCTTATATCAAGACAGTTTTAAAAAGAATTAGGATGCAAAGCTATTCACCTACAAGGATGTAAATTGTAAAGTGGATATTTCAATTTGAAAAAAAAAGCATATAAAAGGCATCAAATATGCATATAGTATTGATAGTCTTATATATGATCAGGTTTTTATGAAATTGGATATAAGGTTTATAGTAGAAGTGTGCTTGGCATATAATAAAGTAATATTGGCCTTGGACTATGAAATTTATCAAAGGAATTATGTTATAAAGTAATATCGCAGGCAATAAGGTTGCTATATTTTATCTCCAGTTTGAGAGTTGTTAACAAGGCTATTAAAGATTTATTATGACAACTCTTATGCAGTATGATTTTCTAAGAACGATAAAAGTGCAGATCGTAATAAGCAAATAGATATAAATTAGCTTGTTGTTAGAGACTCTATAACAAAGCAAAAAGTGGATATCCAATACATCAGTACAGGTTTAAAATAATGGATCCCATGATTAAAGCATTGTCGACAAAATAGTTCAAAATTCATTTGGATCATATTGGGCTAGTTAAATTTTATCAAGATGTATTTTGGCTTCTTTGATTCTATTAATTTCATATTCTTGGGGTTTATGGACATGTTTTAGTTTGTACACATAAAGTTTACATATTAAGTAGACCTTTAATGATTACAAAAAATTCATTCATAAAGTATTATCTCAAAAAGTGCTCTTTTTGAGATGATCATGCATTGTAATTCATAGAAGAAAATATTTAGATTAAAATCCTACCGCCATGATTTGTGCTATGTGATTCTTTAATTGAGTAAGACTTTAGCTAGAGTAACTTATGATCATACTAAAGTTTGGATTTGAATATCACATATTTAAGTTCTTGGTTTATCATATGGGCTAAATGTGAGAATGTTGGACTTTATATGGCTCACATGATAATTAAGTGGATTGAGATAAATATTTTAATTAATATTGAGGTGATATTATCTAGTAAATCCTATTCAGTTTAAATACTCTAGTTGTAAAAGTTAAACTCTACTTTAATAACTAATTAGAATACAGACTCCTTAATGGTATGATACAACTCTAATTAGTCTTTTAGTATAGGTATCTAGTTTAATCTATATAAATTGCCTTCCACCGTCATAAGGTAATTTTATCAAGAAAAGGAAATAGACTAGTAGGCTTATACGGGTGTTCATCTTCGTATACTTGGAGCGAGATCATGTTCTTGATTAACAATAGCTAGAGGTACGTTCTTAATTAAATCTTACAATAAGTGCAAAGGCCATTTTCAAATGAGATTTGGATTTTTTTTTTCACTTTACAATGTGGTTTTTCAAAAACTCTTACCAATGTATGGCTATGCTTGAGGTGGGCCATGTCCATCGGTAGACATCATAGAATTACCAAGGGCATAATGATTAGTGCAAACTCGTTATCGATAAGTAAGTTAAACTTTTTTGTCAACTCATCTTTTGTTTCAATTATGTTTACTATTAGAGAAAACATAAAATGGAGAATGAATTAGAAAGTAGGTTATCTATTGATGAAATACTTAAAACACGATTTTTCTTATGGTCTAAAAGACATGTAAGTAAGTGTTTTGAAATAAAAAAAATTCTATAAGTTATGAAAACATTTTGTGATAATTTATGTTGTTTCATTCAGTAAATGATAGGTACATGGTTGTGTGATCAAGCTTCAGAAGAAATATTTGATGAGTTACTTTCTTTAGCATATGATCTTAATAAACATGTTCAAAAGTACACAGGTTTTATTGTTAGTAGGGTTAGTTTCCACAAAAAAGAGCTTGATGTCTATTTGAGAAGTCAAAGTAGTGGAATAGTAGTTGAAGGCAATCATGAAATGGACCAAATTAACTTTTATGATGTTTTTATTGTATTATTAAGTTAGATTATATAAAAGATTGTCAAGTTATTTTATTTAGGTATGAATGGTTTGACCTAGATAGTAAGAGGTGAACAATTTAGAAAGACAATCATCTACGAGTACTAATATTAACAAATGTTGGTATGAGAATGACTCTTTTTATAATGTTGAATTAAGATAAGCAAGTTCTTTTACATAGATGATACCAATATAAGGAAAGATTAAGAGTAGTAAAAATGTTTCATCATTGGCACTTGTATGATGTTCTAAAGATGCAAGTCCCAAAAAATAATGAAATCTTTGATATGGATGAAGACGCTAGAATGTATAAGCCTAATAGGGCAATGCAAATTTCAAAAGATAATGGATTGCTACATAAGGATGATATTGTTCCAGATCTTATTAATTATGATGTTGTAGATAGTGTAAATAAAATAGTTGACAATGATTGCATGGAGTACTTCAATTAAAAAGGTCAAGATAATGTTGAGGAAGATTGAATATGGTGAATATATTTGTAATATAGAATCTATTTCAAACTATTTAATTTAGAATTATAAAATTATGTGACAGTTTGGTTAAGGCTTCTATTAGGTATACTTGTAATAATTAACAAAAGTTTTATATGTTATTTTTCGCTTGTTTATTTTCATTATTATTTGTTCATTATCTTTGTTATCTATTTTTGGTCTTAAAATATTATTGTTACAACTAACAAAATAATTAATACATAAGTTATTGTGTTTAGTTCCTTTTTGTTCATTGAAGTAAATACCTATGATCATTTGACAAATGTTTTTCTAAAATTTAGGATGAAACCAAAATAGAGGAAGTAAAAGAAAAACCTTTAAAGAGAAACTTCAATTAGCTCCTACCTTATTTCAAAAACCTTAAATACTCCAATCTGCTTCTAGCCTAGCTAAAACATCTCAACGAGTTCAATCAACTCCAAACCAAGTTCAAACACCTTAACATGTCCAAGTAGCTCCCAACACAGTTCAAAAACCTAAATAAACTGATTAAAAAACAACCACTGAAAATTCTACAGTATGTATTATCATTTCTTGTACATTTTCAATTGTCTATAAAGAGAAAATGAACACATATAAAACTAGATATATCATTTGGTTTTGATGCTATCTCTATTCTTTCCTTGAATGCAGCTTTTCATGCCCTCATTAAGCACTTTTCCCCTTGCTTCTCTTTCAAAATCATGAACTTTATGCTCTTTTATTTGATTTTACGGTAGTTTTTCTCTTATTTAAAATAAACATTTAAAGAAATTAATTTTGCTCTAGAATATATTAGGGATCACTACAATCTAAACTTCATGCTCTAGAACTTTTTGTAATATATATTAGCATAAAGAATTTGTGCTTGTTGTGGTTTCATTTTATAAAATCAGTGCTATAAAAACATTGGTTTATGACATCTCCTCGTTTGGGATATGATTTTTGAACATTTAATTTTGTTTTGTCCACCTTTTATTGTAAGAATTCTTTACTAACCTTTTTAGCTGTTGCTTCAGAGCTTGAATTTGCTCTTTTAAGAATCATGCCTCTTTTTTGGAAACAGAGTTTGATAGAATAGACATCTCTTTGGAAATAAGATATGCATTACTTATAATGTTGTAAACTACTTTGATTCTGAAATAATATTAATGGCTTGTAGAAAGCTATTTTCTTACTCTTGTATATGGTACTTATTTGACCAAATATGAGTAAGCCTATATTTGTGAATACGGTTCAAAAGGTGACAAAATAGAGAATTAAAATTGAAAAAAGAAAAGAAATATCAAGCTAAAAAGAAAAAAGGTATGAAATGCAACAAATAGAATTCTACACTTTTTATTCATCAGCCATCGTCTATATTTATAATGTTTGGAATATATAGAAAATTAGTAAATCTTTGAAATCCTAACAACTCAATCATCGTCCATAAAATCACAAACAAACTAACTATTTCATAAAGAATAGGAACAACTTATTGACTAGGAATACTCATTCAAATATCTAGAGCAATAAAAGATAAAATCACATGCAGTCTTAAAGTAAATATTTAATACTCCTCCTTGCTTGAGAAACTGCAAACTCCAATTCTTTGCCTTAAAAGCTTGAACTTGCTAACAAGAAGTGGTTTTTTGAACAAGCCTGCCAACTGATCTTTAGACTTGCAGTAAACTAACATTACTTCTCCATTTTGCTATAACTCTCACAAAAAGTAGAGCTTGATGTTGAAATATTTAGTCTTCCTATGAAACACTGGATTCTTTGAGATTGCAATTGCTACCTAATTGTTAACCAAAATCTCTTAGTTATCCTTCTTCTTCATATGTAAATCACACATAACTTTTTTAACCAGTTGCTGCTATAAATTCTACTTTTACAATGGATTGTGCTACAGTCTCCTCCTTTTTTGAACACCATGAGAAAACTCTTGAACCAAGTCTGAAACAATATCCCGAGGTACTCTTCATGTCATCAATGGATCCACAAGAATCCACACAACTTGAAGTTTTGACGCTTCTCAAACTTGACATAATAATCAATAGTACATTTAATATAGCTTAATATTCTTTTTGCTACTTTTAAATGCATTTCACTAGCACAATGCATAAATCGAGATAGAAGATTTACAGCAAATAGAATGTCTGGCCTTGTTATAGTGAGATACATTAGGCATCCAATCAAGCTTTTATAATAACCTTTATTAACTTTATCAACACCATTTTCCTTACTCAGCTTCCCTTTTTGATTCATTGGTGTGTTTATTATTTGCACTCCTCCATCTAAAATTTCTTCAATATTTCCTTTGCATACTTTTTCTACCAGATGAACACTTTATTTTTAGTTTGTTTGATTTATCCTATTGTACTAAGCTCTTTGTGCTTATTTTAGGCCATAGAAAGGTTTTTTGAGCAAGGAGACTTTATCTTTTTCACCTTGTTTCACAAATCCTTCTAGCTGCTCCACATATATTTCTTCATGTAACACACCACTACAAAAAACTTATTTGACATTTAACTAAACATTTTTTATCCTTTTTATGTTGTTATTGTTACTAGTAATCTGATGATGTCTAATCTAGGAACAAGAGTAAAAATGTTAAAATAACCAACACCAAAAATTTATGCATACCTTTTAACTACAAGCTTGGCCTTGTATTTATGGATGGAGCTATTTGTATTAAGCCTTCTTCTAAACACCCATTTCACTCCAATGACTTCAATCTTCAAGCTTACCAACCAATTCCCATTTTTTATTTTTCTAAATCATTGAAATCCCCATGTTTATTGCTTTATTTTTATTTTGGGTTTTTAAGTGCATCTTTATGGCCAGCATGTTTGCATATTGCCGCATTACACCTCTGATAGATGTCTAAAAATAGCCTTGTACCTTTGATTGGAGGATCATCTTCTATCTCATTTTACCATTGATCTATTATTTGCTCTTCAGGAAAGTTCTCTTTCAGATCTTGTGAGGATCTACTCATTCTTTATAAATTCTTCAAGTCCCATTGCTCATCCACATTGAAGTGTATATTTTTAGTGATGGTTATTTTTTTTTTGTTTTTGGATGATACACTTGTAGGCTTTTGAAAATGAACTGTAACCCATGAAGATGCCTAAAATTACCTTCTTGTCAAGTTTGTCAAGCTAAACCTATGGAACATGAGCAAAACACACAAAGCTAAACACTTTAAGAAAGCTTAGCAAAGGTTTATACCCATACCAATCTTCAAATGGAGTTTTATCTTCCAAAAGCTTGGTTGGAGGTTGATTTTTTACAAAAAAAAAAAAACTACTGTCTTAATTGTCTCTGTCCAAAATCTTTTAAGCAACTCCTTCTCCTGCAACATATATCTAGCCATCTCCATTACTAAGCTATTTCTTCTTTCACTAACTCCATTTTGTTCAAGAGTATAGGGATTTGTGTGCTATGTTCAATGCTACCTTTTTCACAAAATAGATTAAATTCTGTTGAGGTTCAGTCTTTTCCGTTATCAAACATTAGAAATTAAATCTTGTAACCACTTTGATTTTCCACCCTTTTTTTGAACGTCGAAAATACTATAGCCATTTCTGACTTGAATTTCAAGAAAAAAAATCTAGCACATTCTTGTAAAATCTTTAATGAAAAGAATTAGTAAAGACTACCTTTTAGTGATAGCGTTCTTTGAGGACCTACCATGTTTATTTAGATCAGTTGTAATTTTTGTGAACCCTTCCATGTTGACTTAGGAAATGGCCTCCTATTTTGTTTACTAAATTAACAAGCATTACAATTTGGCATAACAAGCATTACAATTTGGCATATGATCAACAGCACTAGTAATTCTCTCATCATGTCATTCTTTTTCAACATTCTTTGAAGATGACAATGTCTAAGTCTCTTATGCCAAATATCTATGGTACTAACTTTATCATAATAAGTTGTCTACTCATTCTCTGTTGGATCAAACGAGAAGTTTTTTACCTTTTTTTTAACCCTCAAAATCTTATATCCAATGGCATCGTAAATGAGACAACACCAATCTTTAAAGGATACTTTGAATCCATTTTCTATCAGCTACCCATACAATAAATTTTGGTCAATATCAGGTATGTAAAGAATATCTGAAATTGTCTTTGTACCTAAACTTATTGTAATTGCAATGGTTCCTATTCCTTTTGTAGGAATAATAACAACCGTCCCCTATTTTGAACTTTGTGACTCTAGCGAGCTTCAAATCCTTGAAAAGAGTCTTGTCATAATTCATGTGGTTTGTACAACCATTGTTAATCAGCCAACATTCGAAAAAACTCCTAGTCAAAAAACATTTTCCCATAAAAATTTGATCTTTTTCACCTTGATCAGTGACTTGAGCATCTACTTCGTGCTTTTGAGATTTGCTTTTTCAAATAACGGCTTCATGTCCAAGCTAATTACACTCGCTACACTTCACATCTGGTCTCTTCTAACAATTTAATGGTGGATAACCTGTGTTGATGTAATATTGGCAAGGTGGATAGTTTCTCTTTGAGTTTCTACCCTTACTTTAGATTTTGTTGTTTGTAGTGTTTTCATTACTTGACACTTGAATTTTACTGTAATCTTTATTCTGGTTCTTACCAACTTTGTGGTGTTTCGCTGACAGGACTCCTTCAATAATATGATTTTGCCTCATAAGCCTCTTTTGCTCTTGAGCTTGCAAGGCATTTAACAACTCTACTAAGGTGATCTTGGACAAATCCTTTGTGTTTTTCCAAGGTGGTTATAGATGCTTGATATCTTTCTGGCATCGTTACAAAAGTTTTTCTACAATTGTAAGATCAGTAAATTTGGTTCCAAGTAACCTTACCTTGTTGACAATGCCAACCAATCTATTTGAGTACTTTTTGATTATCTTAGATTCTTTCATATTTTGTAACTCAAATTCCCTTATTAAATTTAGCGCTTACATGCCTTATATCCATTTATCTCATGCATATTCTTCCCTCAGATAATCCTAAACTTCTTTTGTTGTTTTGAGAGACATTATTACTAGGAAGATTATTTTTAAAATAGTAGCAAATACACATGCTTTTACCTTTGACTTCTTAATTTTTTTTTTCTTTGTGACTTTTGATCTAGGCCATGATGGATTGTTTGCTAGTGTAGAAACTTCATAATCTTCTTTCAAAGCTTCCCAAAGATCTAAAGCCTCCAGGTATGTCTTTATTTACATTGCCTAAAGCTAATAGTTTTCTTCATCAAAGGTAGAAGAAGTAATTTGAGAAAAATTTACTTTAGCTTTAATTTCATAGATCCCTTAAGAACTTGGCTCGGATACCAAATTACAGGTTTCAAAAGTGAAAAATAGAGAATCAAAATTGAAAGAAAAGAAAAAATACCAAGCTAAAGAGAAGAAAGGTATGAAATATAGCAAATAAAATTCTAATCTTTTTATTCATCAACCATCCTCTATATTTATAATGTTTACAATAAACAAAAAATTAGTAAATCTTTGACATCCTACCAACTCAAATCGTGATCCATAAAATCACAAACAACTAACTATTTTAAAGAATAGGAACAACTTATTGACTAGGAATACTTATTCAAATATCTAGAGCAATAAAAGATAAAATCAGATGCAGTCTTGAAGGAAATATTTAACAGTGAAAGTACCCATTTCTGGCCCACTAGCATTATAGACATGTTGTCTACCTAGATCTAACATTTGGCTATGTTTAAAGACCATACTTGATTTTCCTGGTTGTCGCTAGAAGTCTCAACATAGTAATTCATGTATTATGCATGCATTAGAATTATCAAGTAGTTGGTTAATTAGGATAGAGAATATGTTTACAGTAGAATTGAATTTTTCTATGACATGGTTATATTACGTGGCTAATTAGGATCTACCTTTTTTAACGTGTTTTCCTCATGTAATAGAGATAATAGAAAACATTCTCTATTTCCACTTATTTTTTACATCTAGTTTAACCATAGTGCAGTAGAGTTAAGTCTTGTATCAAATTTAGCTCCTTTCAATTAAGATTTTCTTTGTTTTTCTTATGTTGGAAAGAACAACGAAGAAAATTTTTTGGTTCGATGATAAGTAATTTAGCTACCAAGGAAATTAGAGGTCCATGGAATGGAGAATTAAGATGCCTGACAAGCATACAAAAATTCCTGACTTCACCAAGTGTGGTTTTTTTATTTTTCTATTAATCTACCGATAGGTTAATAGGTATTTCGATTTGTACAGGTTAAGTTTTGGACAAAAATTTTGTAAAATCAAATTAGTTATTTAATAAAAATAATATTTTTATTTAGATTTCAATTATAAAAATGTATAAATATTAATATAAAAATAATATTTTAATAATATTATAAATAGTAAAATAGGCTTTTGGGTCAACCCGGACCTAATTATGAGTCGAAAAATTTTAATTTTTTAGGCTATGATCCAGACCAACTCATGTGCAAGTTTAATATAGATTTACAAAAGTGAATATCATTTGATTGAATTGTAGAAGGCATTTATCTGTTTATATTTACAATTATAATGTGCCTAACTGATTCGGTATTACGAGTCAAGTGACACCAACTTTATTAAGATAATTAGATATAACCTAAATTTTAATTATAATATAACATTAGGGGTATTTTCATTTTTTAGTTCTTAAGAGATAACTACTCACAAAAAAATAATTATTTACTTAAAACTACTTTAGTTTTTTTCATTTTAATTTATTTTTCTTTTAAAATATTTATTTCTTACAAAAGATATATTTTCAACTATAAAGTAGGTGTAATAAATTCTACTATTAATAAACATTTCTAAACCATTCAACCATTTGCATAACTGAACAAGAAAAACAATAAACATTTAATTTGTTCATAGCTATTTTTTTTATTTTTTACATAAATTAAATCATTTTTTAACAAACATTAGTTTAACAATATTTTTATATAGCAATAAAATAAAGTTGTTTCTTAGATAAAAGGAAAATATATTTGATGTTGGATATCAAGGCTTAGTTAAGTATATATATATGAAATATGTATACTAATATGTAGATTGACGTATGATATATCTAGGTTGTCATACATTAATAGACAATATATAATTACATTACATGATTGATACCATGTTGAATGAGAAATTGATATCAAAATACTTACTTGAAGAGGAAAAAATTAGTTGTTGTTGATGGGTTATATGGAATCTCACACTGAATTCTTAAGTACTAATACATGTGATGTTTATAGTCTTCACTTCAAGTGTGAGGTTGGCCCTCAAAAGACACCAAGTTCTAGGTGTTGAGGCTTACACAAGCATAGGCCACAATATATGCACAGGTTGAGTTAGACTTAAGGTTGAGTTAAAAGAATTGTGGGTTTTACCTTTTCAAAGCCTAAAACTTTTACATATTTTAAGCCCAATCCAACTAATGTTCTACAGAAACTTCTTTATCCAAATTGTTTCAAATTTTAAAATTCAACTGTGGTTCAAATTAAGATAAATAGTTTTTTTATGTTCAAATATTTATTTTGGTTTAAAATTTGAATCCCCGAATGGTTTTGGTCCATTCAAATTTTGTAATAAAACTATCCAAAATCAATTTTCAAAAAAAGTCCGTTCTATTTTTTGTTTTTAGAGAAATCCTATGCATTCCTTCTCTGATTCTACCATCTTCATTGAGAGAGATTACCAACATCTTTTCAGTTTGCTATTATTGAAAGTGCTATCGCTCTGTAATGAGATTGAAGAGACTCAGGCGGTGTATTGCAAACATTTTCAAACACTCATATAGACAAGTAATAAATATCTTAAGATCAAAGGTTTTACCTTAATTCAATTAGTTTAATTTTGATTAAACGTAAGTTGCAATACAATATTTTATTTATATTTTTTATTCTACTAATGTATTTTTTTTTTTTTTGGGTTAATACAGCATTGGTTTTGTTCCATACATGTATTTTTCTTGAAGCATATATTCTAACATTTGTATGAAAGTTAAAAGAAGTATTCTTGTAAGAAATGTGGTATGTAATTTGCTTTTACAGTAAATTTGGACAAATTAAAATGTTCAAAACCATAAGAAGATGATGAGTACAATAGGCTACTTCGCATATTGATAGAAATATTTATATAAAAGGAAGCAAACATAATGAATCAATTTTATTTTTTTTAGAAAAATAGAATTTCAATTAACCCAAACATTTTATATAATTTTTGACTTTATAATATGAAAATTCTAA
>JAQSVH010170220.1:0-11198 GCA_029448705.1 Adansonia digitata
AAATTTAATCGATCAAATTTAATTCAATTCATTTTCATGTTTAACCAAAATATAACATGCATTGAAGTTAAATTATGTCTTAAATACCTAATTTTTCACAATTTAAATAAAAATAAATAAAATCTTTCAACGAAATATTCAAATGTCAAAATATATAAATCCTTAATATGTTAAGAACTCTAACAAAAACTTAACCATCATCCAAAAATTAAAAGATAATATTTTTCTATTTCGATTAATTTGTTTAATTCAATTTATTGAACCGATTACGCAAAATTTTTCATAAATCAATCGAATTCAACAAGTTCGAACCATAAATTTGATCAAGATTGAATTATGAACCATCATATCAGAGATTTAACTAACAATAATATTAAAAAATACTTGTGAACTTGAGAATTAAACTGAATGATTCATTCACTTAAAATAAATGAGAAATTTATATAATAAATTAAAATTTTAATCCCGATATTTATAATCCTTTTCTTGATATCTTATATAAAAGAAAGAATACCCTTCAATTGGATATGCTTCCATATGGAAATGGGAAAAAAATGGAATGCCCCTTTAAATCATTGCAAAATTATTTTGAAAATTTTTAGAAAGTTAGGTAAGAATTATTGGGTCAAGTTATTCCCATTTAGTCCACTTTATATTTTTCATATATATATATATATGTTTGTTGCTTATGATTAAATCTAGCGGGTTGAATTCGAGATTGCCTTGTGTTTATAACTTAATGAATGGCTGAATTATTCTTTAATTTGAATTTGATAAAATTTTTAATTTATTAGAGATTTATAAATCACAAAGTGAAAGGCTTAACACTAAATTCACATTTTAAAGACATTTTATATGTTAAATGTCAAGAAATATTGATAAATATGCTATAATCATGCTTTTACTCAAAATGGAATAATTTAGATTCAACATGAAATTATAAATATTTCACGTATCACATTTTTAAAAAAAAATAAAATTAATGATGTAACTTTATATATATTTATATTATTTTTATTTTATATTTTAATTTTTTTTGTTAATTAGTGTTTTGACCGGTGATATCAATTTAATCAAGGTAGGCATAGGTTAAAGGTGCTTATGAGCTGGGTCACGTTTTGAAAAAAAATTTGAATTAAAGTTTAGATCTGAATTTGATTTGACCAGTATGCTCAAATTACTGCTGACCCTATTAAAAATATTCAAAAATTATTTTTATATTAATATTTATATATTTTATAATTATATTTAAATAAAAATATATTTTAAACTAAAAACATCGTTTCAAATTAAATCAGTGTGGAGCGAAGAAAATGAAATTTGGGTCAAGCTGAACCTGCATGACCAAGCGAGTAGCTCAATTGATGAACATGTCTAATATAGATAAATTATACGTGGATTTAATCAAAATAAAGTAAAACTTAATATTATGCTTTATTTTAGAAAATTTTTTGAAATTGTAGGGAGAAGGAAAAACATAATTGATTGAATCTCGGATATAAGGATACATTTAATTTTCTTAGGTTTTTTGGTATACGGAGAATCAATTTTTTTATAAAGGAGCTTGTAAGTTTAGAATAAAAAAAATGTGTAAACATTAAAATTCAAATTTTAAACTTGTTGTATATCATTTATTAATAATGATTATTTATATTAAAAAATATTTGAATTGATATCATAAGCTAATCAGACATCAATTAATTACTAAAATAATATAATAAATCAAATTATAAAACAAACCATACATGTTTCTAAAATTTTATCAATAAATTCCTTTTTAAATTCTCTCTCTCTCTCTCTATATATATATATATTGTTTATCCACTTTTTTCTCCACTTTTTTAAAAAGGTGTAATTTACAAAAACTTCAAACTTACAATTTTAAAAAAAAATTTTCCACTACATTTTTTCTGTCTTAATTATTTTTTTACATATTATTTAATTATTTATTACTTCACTAATGTGGGTGTGTATAGAGCTAATATAAATGAATTAAATTAACATTTAAGTTTATATTAAAAAATCGTATTTTCATAGTTATATATAGATATATTCATAAATTAGCCTGATAGGCTCGGTCCGACATCATGTTTCAGCCCTTCTCAGATTAATATTTTTTATATTTGAATAATATATTTTTTATTTAAATTTAATTATAAAATATATAAATATTAATATAAAAAATAATTTTTTAATAAAGCAAATAATAATTTGAGCTTAATGAACGAGTTAAGCCAAATTAAATTTAAACATAAATTTAAAATTCAAATTTTTTTAAGCTTTAACATGTCCATTGAATATCTTTAACTATATATATAAAAAATAAATATTAAATAAAAATATTTAAAATAAAAAATAGGAATAACTAAATAGAAGTGAAGTATAGGGGAAATTCGACAAAAGGCGGCCATTGGGGGAGCTGGAGCACGGAAGAAGCAGCAGCAAGCTAACGGCAGAGTTTCCGCTTCTCATTTGCAAAGGAAAATGGAAGAAGCAAAGATGGTAACGCCAGGAGAGGTGTTGGGAAGAGCCACCGAGCTCAAAGCCGGGAAAGGAGCCTATATGGCGCGCCTCACAACAAAACCATCTATGCTTCCCTCACCGGCTTCCGCCGCTTCTAGGCCTCTCCTGACCAGTTTCCTATTGCTTTTTCCATCTGGGTATTTTTAAGTTGTATCAATTTTAACCCACAAAGTTCCTTTTTTTCCCCTTGTTTTCCTTTTCATTACTCAATATAAAGTCAGGGTTTTAGCTTAGAATTACAGTAATTTAATCAACAATTAGTTTTCCTTGTTTGGTGATATGTTATTTCTCAACATAAATTCTGGGTTTTAGCTTAGAATTAGATATATTTAAACTAATCTTACCTGTTTCAATGCTATTATTACAAATAATGTCTGGGTTTTTAGCTTTATGGCTTTTAGTTTAGATAAATTGATCTTTTTTGCTTTCTTTGGGTGGATTTTTCTTGTATGTTTGATTAGGTATAAAGTATAAACTATTGTACCAATAATTTTCATTTTGAATCAAACTTTTAGACTTTTAATTGAGTTAGTGCTTTGATAATTAAAAGTTACGTTATATAATGTGTTAGCATCCTAGTATTGTTGGCACATCGTGTCTTTATGTTATGTCCGTATATATTTTCGTATCATATTTATATAAATATTTAATACATCAATAATTCATATTATATGAATTTTGTGATATTTATATATTTATATTAATTTTTGCGTCATATTGTGTTTTGCATTGTGTTTGAGTTATTTTTCTTGTGCAGTATAATTGTATTGTATCTAATATTTTCAGGTCTAATTGATAACGGTAGTAAGTCCAAGTTTTTAGCTTATGGGGTTTTAGCTTAGATGGTTATCTTTTTTCATTCTTTATTTGGGTGGATTTTCTTGTATGTTTGAGTAGCCATAAAGTATAAACACCATTGTATGTATAATTTTCCTTCCGACTCATATTTTTAGACTTTTAATCGAGTTAGTTCTTTGATATTTAAAAGTCATGCTATATAATGTGTTAGCATTCTGGCATTGTGATTGATAATGGTGATCATAATCATTTAGAGAGACCAACTGTGGAAGTAACTGGTCATAGAGCTGATGGTCCTGTTCCAGAGCCTGGTTCAGTCGTCATTGCCCGAGTAAGTTTTGCATTTATCGTGTTTAAAGAAACATTTTTGCCTATATTAATAGTGTTGAACTCCATATTTCTTGTGCTTCTCTATATGTTACTCAAAAACTATATTAATTTACTTAAAACATTATTTTCTTTGCGATATCGAAATCTGAATTTCATTTGAAGAAAAGGTTACTAAGGTGATGGCAAGGACCACATCAGCTGAAACCATGTGCGTTGGTCCGAAGCCTGTGAGAGAAAAATTTACCGGTACATTTAGGTACCTAATCTTCTTTTTCTTTATTTGAAAATGATGCGATCCTTTTGTGTTCGGTTATCTATTTCAATCACTTGGTAAGTGATATTTCCAAAAATTAATTGTTTAAATGTTAACTATCCGGTCTATCCTCGATGTATTTATGAACCCTAAACTATATATAACCTCTATCCTCTTTTTCTGATGTAATAGAAGTGTGTTTTTCCTTTCGGTACTGCATGCTTAACTTTTGTCAATGGGTCTCTATAGTCTCGTGGCTGTATACCAATTTGTTCTCAAGATATCCATCATTTCCTTGTAACCCATGATTCATGCATTAAAATTTCATGGTTGACCTATGTCACTCGGACTTGAGTGTAAGTGTTGCATGGAGGTGTATTCAATTTTTTTCAAGGTTTTATCACATATTTGGAGAGTTTTTCAAGGATCATATTTTCATAGTTATGTCTGAATATGTGTTAGATATGGTACTTTAAGAAAAGAAATAAAGAGTCGGATCAACATAGGTTGGCAGCATTTATATCGTCTTTTGTTATGCATATCGTTTTCCTTGAGCACAGTTCTTTCGTTAAGCTGCCGCTCGGAGATGGTCGAGCTTATTATCTATCAACTGCGAAGAATGAACTGGGTGTCGTGTCTGCAGAAAGCTCGGCTGGTAAGATCGCTTTTAAAATTAGATATGTCCGAAACAGAGATTTGTATGTTTCTTGGTTAGTCTTGTTGTCTTCCTAGTATCGATGTTACTTGGATCCAAGAGTGTCGGGTATGTATCTGATATCAGTATGTTCAATTTTTTTTTTAGATTTTCATTTATATAGAGAATTTTTGAAGGATTATATCTTTGTACCCATATTCGGATATGTATTGGACATGGGTATTTACATTTTTGTTGTCTATTACAGGTGGAGCAATGGTTCCGATCAGTTGGGATAGAAATGTAATGCCCATTGACTGGCCAAATTGAGCAAAGGAAGGTTGCAAATATTGGAAGTTAACCATCAAATATGGTACCCATTTCTTAGGAAATATGATTGGGGTCAATTTTGTATTACAAACCCAGATCTGGTTTTTTTTTTGTATTTATATAATATTCGTGTTATTTTTTTTCACGTCGTAATTGTATTCAAAGTATTATACATTTAATATAAATTTTGATATGTTAATAATTAATATTATATAAATTATTATATGATCGTATATTTGTATCATGATCGTGTTATTTTTTTTATATTATGTCTTGTTTTAGTTATATTTCTTGTTTCGTGTTTTATTTTATATAATCATATTGTCTGAAATTGAATAAACCAAATAAGCTAATCGATTTAAATTGAAACCGGACAAATAGAATCGAATGAATCGAATTGCATTAGTTTTGGTTAATTTATTCGGTTTTTCGATTTTTGCTCTCCGTTAATTTCAATTGTCATAATAATGCCTTCTCATTAATGCGTTAATAGGAAATAAGAATCAAGAATCCGTGGGTCGGGTCGAATAAAATATTTATATGTTTGTTTAAGCTCGAGTTGAGTTACAATTAAAGATTAATTTTATAATTTAAAATATATTAAAAAATTAAAAAATTATTTTTATATTAACTATGAATAAAATTATTTTTACAATAACTATGGTTAGATTTTTTGAATTACCCAAGAATTATTCTAGATTTAATTCAATTTTGCTCGATTTATCAAATTGTAAATGCAACTCGATTTAAATTATTATTTAAATTTAATCATAAAATTATATAAATATTAATATAAAATAAATATTTTAATCTTTGTAAATAATAAATAAATGAATTTTGTTTTATTATTTAAACTTAATCCGAAGCTATACACCATAATGTAATACAAAAATAATAAAATATAATATAATTAAAAAATATAAATAAGATATAAAAATATATTAAATATATTAAAATTTATATAAATATATAATATTTATGTGTAATTTTTAAAAATATAAAATAAAAAAAATCAGAATTTTTAAATCTATTCCCACCCTTTTTCACACTCACTCTTCTGTTCCAATCTCCATTAATATTAGCATCGCCAGCAAAAGCAGCTGCCAAGTGCTAACGCACTCTCTCGTTCTTTGATTCGCTTACTATTTTCTTCTTCTCGCTATCCAATCAAAACCCTCTTCCAACACCCGCGGTTCGTCCTCACCGAGTCTACTCATCGCCGCCACCTTCTCCAACTTGGAGATCGTCATTCAATGGCGATCCCTCCAATGTCCGTCGCCACCGTTATCCCCACCGAGGAGGGTCTAGCGAGAAGGTTCTGGATCAAGTTTCGTAGAGAATCTGTGCTCTCTCTTTACTCCCCTTTTGCTCTTTGTTTGGCTTCTGGGTCTCTCAAGATCGAGACCTTTCGCCATTATATCGCCCAAGATGTGTATTTTCTCAAAGCCTTTGCTCAAGCGTAAGTTCTTTTTCCCCCTTAATATTTTTTTGGTCCTTGTTTTTATAGATTTTTCGATCTGGGTTTTTTTTGTTTTGGAGAATATATCTTTCGGTTTTCTTCGAATCTTCTATTTGTTAAAGAAATGTAGTCACAAGCTTGAGATTTTAGCCTTTTTTTTTTCTTTCGTTCTTTCTGGGTTTTCCTATGTTTTTAATTTTGTGATCTTTTATTAACTTTTATAAGAATTTTTTATCCTTTTTTGCATAATAGAATCTTGGGTTTGTTTTTCTTTTTCCTTTTAATCTGATTCTAGTTGCTAAAGGGGTGTGCTTTAGGAATTGGGGACTTTTCTAGTTGCATTTACTTCGTTGTTTGATTTGTTTGTTATTATTGTATAGTTTCATTGACGGTTTGAAGAGGGAAGCGAATTGGAATTTTAGTCTTGGATTTCACTTATGGAGATTGATATTTATTATTTCCTTTCAAGGATTAATTGGTTCAGTATCTTTAGGTTGCATTTACAGTTTGGTTGGAAGAAAATGAAAATGAATCATTTTAATTATAAAGATCCCTTTTTTTCTATATCTGAGTTAGATATTTATAAATTGGTTAATTTTCAATATTGATACGAATTGGCATGCTTTTGAAATGATTTAGTGTTCTGATTTTTACATAGTATTCTTCTCAGGTTAAAGGTTTATGTAGAAATGGTTTGATAAACTTGCCCATGTTTAGTTGCATTTAATTCAAAATTAATATAAAATTGAAGAACCGGCATATAATTTTAAACTCTTCAGTGGTGTTGAATGGGTGCATGTACGTCCCTGCTTCTTTGCTGATATTCTGCTTAAGGGAAAAGCATCATGACTTTTTCGTCATCTTGTTGAGCTGTGAAAAGTGAGAATTTAAGATTGTAAACAGGGATCTTCATTTCTATGAAACTCTGCTGATGTTTGAGCGCTGAATTTCTATTTTAAGATTGATATTAGCTGTTTTCCAACTTCTTCCTAGTCAATGGTTGCTGAGAAAGTGTAGGAAAAGAAAATGAGTGAAATTTTAATTCCTAAGCACCTTTTGGTTGCTTAAGTAATTATTCGGATGCTTATTTTCTTTTCTTTTTGTCAGCTTTCTCAGTAACCAATTCAAGGGTTATGTTGTTATTATTTGAGGAAAAAAAGTAATTACATTGCTTGAGGTGAGTTTTGGTTTCCATAATTTAAATCAACATGTGGCGGTAGATTAAAAAGAACATCTTTTTTTTTTCTCAGCTAGTTTTAAGTAGAATTGTCCTTTGCTGTTTATACGTATATCCTTGATTGATTCGTGTTTTCTTCAATTGGGATTTTAGGTATGAATTGGCAGAAGAATGTGCAGATGATGACGATGCAAAGTTAGCAATCTCTGAGTTAAGGAAGGGTGTCTTGGAGGAGCTAAAAATGCATAATTCTTTTGTACAGGTATGATAAAAGGATTCTTTTTTTTTTTTTGTTGCTTATTGCATGCTCGATTATCGGAGAAGTTAAGATGGTTAAAGAAAATTTAATGTCACTTTATATGCCATTGCTTGTAGATTTATAAAATATTGTTCCACCAGCTATTTAAAACAGGATTTACTGGGAAAAACATTGGTGTCTCTAAGATGCTACCTTTGATCCAATTGGCTTATGATATCATCTTCAATAGAAGTTTAATCCTAAGTTTTTGCACCGAATCAGTCTTTGATCATGTATGGCACTGGTTACCTATTTCCATTGTTCAATTATTTAATGACATAAAAGTTCCATTGGTTGGAGTTCATTATCCCTTTTTCTTTCCCTGATGATATAGAGGCCTAGCCTATGTAGTATTTGGGCCTTTTGGTTGATGGCAAGTTGCAATTGGATGAGGTTTGAACTTTGATATGATAAGTTCTGTAAATCGTCACTCGGAGTAATCTTCTAACGAGATTTGAGGAAATAATCGGACTTGTTTGGGTAATACTAGGTTTGAAATTTGATATGATAAGTCCCGTAAATCATCACTTGGAGAAATCTTATAACGAGATTTGAGGAAATAATCAGACTTGTTTGGGTAATACTGTCTGCCTTGTTATCCTGTTTATAATATTATGAAACTTCATTTACTCTCTGTGATGGTCACTTAATAATTTGTATGCATATCAGCATCTCTTTAGTTCTTTCTCGTAAGGATATCCCCTTGGTCTGAATGTTGGAGTTCTGCAGGAGTGGGGTTCTGACTTTGTTGAAGAAAGCCCCGTCAATTCCGCAACTTTAAAGTATACAGAATTCTTACTGGCAACAGCTTCTGGAAAGGTTGAAGGACTGAAAGCAACTGGAAAACTTGCCACTC
The DNA here is from genome assembly GCA_029448705.1 of Adansonia digitata. Taxonomy (NCBI): domain Eukaryota; kingdom Viridiplantae; phylum Streptophyta; class Magnoliopsida; order Malvales; family Malvaceae; genus Adansonia; species Adansonia digitata. Next base: position 8,659 of record JAQSVH010170220.1, read on the forward strand.
CATTTGAGAAAACAAAAATTGCAGCTTACACTCTAGGGGCCATGACACCTTGCATGAGGCTGTATGCCTTTCTGGGTAAGGAGTTTCAGGCACTTCTAGAACCTAACGAGCACGATCACCCATACAAAAAATGGATTGAGAATTATTCTTCTGAAAGTTTTCAGGTATGGCATTGATTGGATTCATTGTTTCTAGTGGTCAACTGGATTATTCTAATTATAGTTTTGGAGGAAAATATACTTAAATAAATGCCCTTTTAAGTTCCACGGCTAAACTTATGATTCTTTGAATTTAGGCATCAGCTCTGCAAACCGAAGAGTTGCTGGATAAACTTAGTGTCTCTTTGACAGGCGAGGAACTAAACATCATTGAGAAGCTTTATCACCAAGCCATGAAACTTGAAATAGAGTTTTTCTACGCTCAACCACTGACTCAGCCCACCGCTGTTCCTCTGACTAAGGGGCATGACCCTGCACAAGATCATCTTATGATAATTTCCAGTTTTGATCTTACTTGCACGGTTGTTGATTCGTCTGCCATTTTGGCAGAAATAGCTATAGTAACAGCCCCTAAATCTGATCAAAGCCAACCAGAAGGTCAAATTACTAGGATGTCATCTTCTGAGCTGAGGAACACATGGGGTCTACTTTCCAAACAATACACAGAAGAGTATGAACAATGCATAGAAAGCATTTTGCCTTCTGAGAAAGGTACAGCAATGTATTGTGATGCCACCTTAAAGTTCTTACTGTATATTTAATCTTCAAAAATATTTGCTGGATAACATTTCAATTAGTTCCTGTGATATTGATTTTAGCCTGTGTGGTTTTTCAGTGGAGTTCAACTATGAAACTCTGCATAAAGTACTTGAGCAACTCTCAGATTTTGAGAAAAGGGCTAATTCTAGGGTGATTGAGTCGGGGGTACTTAAGGGTCTAAGCTTTGAAGACATTAAACGGGCTGGTGAACGACTGATTCTTCAAGATGGTTGCATTAGTTTCTTTCAGAAAATCGCAAAGAATGAAAATCTTAATGCCAATATCCATATACTTTCTTATTGTTGGTGTGGTGATCTCATCCGGGCAGCTTTTTCTTCAGGTATGTCCATTCCCTCTTTGTTGGCTCTCCTTTATCATCTTTTCTACTTCTATCCTATAAGTTGCTTTGATTTCGTGTCTCGCGAGAAACTGAATGCCTAAATATATCCTCCAACTGCCAACACCCAAGAGAAGGTAAAACTCTATTACTAAGTGAAACTATTTTCTTTTTTTATTCATTTTAAGCAGGGGGTTTAGATATTCTGAACGTACACGCAAACGAATTCAGCTTTGAAGAATCCCTCTCCACGGGTGAAATCGTTAGGAAAGTACAGTCTCCTATCGACAAGATCCAAGCTTTCTATGATATCTTACAAGGCTGTAGCAATGACAAAAACAACTTGACTGTTTACATTGGAGATTCAGTAGGTGATTTGCTTTGTCTACTGAAAGCATTTATAGGTATTGTGATTGGGTCTAGTTCAAGCTTAAGGACAGTGGGGGACCATTATGGTATTTCGTTTGTCCCATTGTTCCATGGCTTAGTTAAGAAACAAAAGCAATATGGTGAAGATAGCCCTTGGGAAGGGCACTCAGGAATTCTTTACACTGCCTCCAGTTGGGATGACATTCATGCCTTCTTTTTGGGGTATTAGAGAATTTATTTTTTTTTGGCAAAAATAATAAAAAAGCCTTTAAACTTTACTACTCTATCTGATAAGTCCTTATATTTCTATTATACTTAAATGAGCCTTTAATCTTTAATTTATACTCAAATAAGCCCGTAATCTTTCTCTTAATATAAATTAACCTTTTATTTGAAATAAAGGCTTATTTAAGTAAAATTCAAAGACTAAGGGTTTATTTGAGTATGATAAAAGTATAAAAGCTTATTTAAGAAAAGTGAAAGAGTTTAGGGGCTTTTTTAATATTTTAGCATGTATATTTTTTAAACATTGTTGTTAGCGAGCATCATCATCATGTTAGGTTGAATGGTTCATTTATACAGACAGGGATTTACAATTTGGGGCAATGGGAACAGCCGTTGAAAAACAAAAAAAAGCCTTTTTGATAAATTTGGGTAGCTACCTCCCTCCCCCTCCCCCTCCCCCTCCCCATTGAAATCTAAAAATAGAAAACCTTTTGGCAATATTATGTAATCACCATAAGTTTAAATAAAGTTCTAATTTTGCTCCCACTAAAATTCAATTACTATTTGAATTTAAATTAGGTTTGCGTAATATGCACACAACTTTGAAGAAAATTTTAGGGTTTCTAGAAAATGTAATAATAGTAGTATTGTTTTGGTAGTAAAAACCTTTTTCCCTTTTTGCTGGTTAGAAAATCTAAAAAAATAAAAATGTTACGTCTTTAATAAAAAGTAGAGTTGATCTTTGAATTTGCCTTCTAGATATTAAAACACCCAAGAATTTGACATCTATGAATTTGAGTCAAATCAACGATTCATGAGTTAAGTCGACATGTAATTTGTTGGTAAAGTAT
>JAQSVH010170240.1:0-22373 GCA_029448705.1 Adansonia digitata
CTCACTTTTTTTTTTGCAAAAGTAGTAACTCTCTTATTTTTCTCTTTATTTTGCTCTCCATATTCTGAATTTTTCCTCATTGTGCACTATTATGGTTTTTTAACTCTCTTGCACGCATTCACTTTTTATCACTTTTTTTTCTTTCTCATGAACTCATTTTATTTTCTTTCATCCTGTACTTTTTAGCTATCCTAATCTGGTCCTCGTATACCTTCAATGGTTTAAGAGCAGTTAATACAATAACTTGGTTATTCATTGCAAAATTGTATCTATTCTTGTACCCATCATGAGTAATCTTCCTATCGAAGTACTATAGGCACCCTAAGAGTAGATGACTAGCATGCATTGGTGCCACATCAGAAAGAACCTCATCCTTGTACATGCTAATAGAGAATGCAACTAACACTTGCTTTGTCACCTTAACTTCTCTGCAATCATTCAATCATTGCAGCTTATACAGTCTTCAATGCTTAATATAGGCAGTTTTAGCTTTTCTACCATCAAAGTACAAGCAACCTTAGTGCAACTACCATTATCAATATTCAAGTTGCTTACCTTATTATTCACATGGCACCTAGTATGAAAGATGTGCTCACATTGTATTTCATCACCATCTTTCTTAGGCTATACGCTAAGAGCATGCCTACTAATGAGCATATCTCCATGCATGGGTTCTTCAATGTCAACATCATTATAATCCTCTAATAGTGGCATTTCATCATTATTCAAACTTATGCTTTCTATGTTACCATTATCCATAACAATCATAGCCCTTTTATTTGGATATTGCGAATCAATATGCCCAAATCCTAGACACTTAAAGCACTTAACATCATGTGATTTAGAAGATGATTTAGTTTCAATTTTACCTTTGAAGAATGCAACCAAATCCTTGGCCTTTGCATCTTCTTTAGGTTTTGAGGTAGCTTTGTTATTTTTCCAATTAGACTTCCATGAAAAGCTAGAAGCTAAAACATATTTGGATGCCCTTTTAGACTTTAATTGCTTTTCCACCTTGGTAGTTTTATACAACAAATCCTCTATCTCCACATAATGATGCAATTCCACCACATCAACTATCTCTTTATTCAACACACCAATGAATCTAGCCATAACTACCTCGCAATCTTCCTTTATATTAGCCCTAATCATAGCTATCTCTATCTTTTTATAGTAATCCTTTACATTTATGGATCCTTGAGTTAGCCTTTGCAAATTTCTATACAAGTCCTTATAGTAATGGCTAGGTATGAACCTCTTTCTCATCACTACCTTCATTTTTTCCCATGATCGAATAGGTCTCTCACCATTCCTATGCTCATTAATCATAAATTGATCCCACCAAATACTAGCATAATTCGTGAACTCAACTACTGCTAGTTTACCTTTTTTCTCCTAGGAGTAATTATGACAATCAAAAACATATTCTACCTTCCTCCCAATCCAAGTATAATTTGAGGTCATTTTTTTCTTGCAAGATAGGGATTTTCATCTTAATACTACCCAAATTGCCATCTTGTTTTGAAACAGCCCTTTTACACTTCCAAGAATTTCTTTTATCATAATAAGATTCCTCCTCTTTCTCCTCCTCAACCATATGTTTTCTAGAGGATCTAGGGTTGGATAAGGACTCTAAATTATCCAACCTCATGTTTAGAAGCTTTAATTGGTCTTGGATAGCCTTCATAAACAACTTGATATCGATTTCAGCATTATCTCTTCCACAACTCATGTTTTAAACCTATAAAATTTGTTAGGAATAAAAATAGATTAGTTTTCCTCACACACTCCCCTATGTCTTTACACTTGAGATTAGTTACTTAACCACTCATGTTTCACTCACTTTTGGCTTTTCTAGATGATATTCTCACCTTTGTTTCCTTTTACCACTCAACTTCCCTTTATAAGCCCTTTAAAATGAACATTATAAATGATCATACCAAAAAGCAAGCAAGAATGAAGTTATTATAAATTTGATTAATAGGATCAACAAGAAAGATTAAGAAAGTGAAATATGAAGGGAAACGAAATTACCAAGAAATATCAAAAGAGGAGAAATCAATGAAGAGGAACAATAGTTTTTTGTAAGATATGAATATGAACCTCTAATAACAATCGTTTGTTTTTATTTTTTAAGATGGAAAAAGGTTATAACACCAAACCTTTTTTTTTTGCTTTTTTTTGTGGATGATGAAGAGCAAAGGGTAAGAACACTAAAACATTTTTTTTGGCTTTTTTATGGATTCTTTTTTTCTTTTTTAATGGATGACGAACAGCAAAGGATGAGAACACTAGAACACTTTTTTTTTGTAGATGATGGACAACACTAAATATAATAGAAAAATAAATGAAATTATTGGATTAAAAGATAGATTACACTTGACTTTCAAGAACCAAAGCTCTGATGCCAAATAATATGAATCCTAGGCTGAAAACATAACCTAAAACCTAATTGAATGGAATTAAAACCCTAGGATCATCTTTAAAGACAAGCAAAGAGAACTTGACCCTAATCAAACTTGTTGATTATAACCAAAGCTATAACAATCTTGATCACCACAAGTTACCTTGATAAGATCAATTAGAGTTCTTATTTAAAGAGCAAAGAAAAAGTTCTCACGAATGTGAAGAAACTCTCAAGATATTTTTTTCTATTCAAATCTTCTGAATTACATTAATGAGGCAGCCTTGTATAGGCCTAAAACCTGTAGAGTCCTAACTAAACAAGGACAATTCTAACCAATAAGGAAAAGTTTAATGCTTATCCTAGTCTAATTAAGACTTATCAAAACAACTTAAAATCCTAAACACAATCCTAATCAATAAGGAAAAGTCTACTCATTATCCTAGCCTAACTAGATCTTATCTATACAACTTAAAATCTTAAACACAATCCTAATCAATAAGGATAAAGTCTACTCCTTATCATAATCTGATTAGGAATTATCTAAACAAATTAAAATTAAAAAGTTAAATTCTTATTAAAAAAATTTGAAATCTGAAATCCAAAACTATAGGCCCATGAATACATGTAAATTGGGCTCTATTCATCTTGTACATTTGAATTAGGCTCCAAGCTTTATTTTTCATATTTTTTCAGCCTCAACACAATGTAAAGAAATGATCAATCTTCAGAATACGTCTGATTCATCTTGAATAGCCTTTTTTGCTTCCATTTCCATGATTAGTCCTTGCAAAGCTTGCTTTATGCATTTAGTCCTTGCCCTAGTCATTAGACCTCCAATTTCTTGTAAAAGATCATAAGAATGGTTGGAAATAGGTGTTTGTACAAGTTGATCTCCATCAGATGCACGATACTTAAGCTTTGCTTTGGTAAGGAAAGCTTTTTTTTCTACAATTTACTTTAGAGTCAAGCTCATCGGTCCAATAAGACAAAATTGAATTCTCATAATAATCTCCATTATTTTCATAATTAGGTACCATAAGCACGTTTTCTTCATTAGGATATAGAATACTGATGTTTTGGTTTGACAAGAAAATCATTTCTTTCCACTTCTTTCCTCAAAGTTAAAGTTTATTCGTTAAATGGGATAAACTTGGATTCTCTTGATCATCTCTATTCCTTTCATGATTGGGCACCATAAACACATTTTCCCAATTAGGATTAAAGATATTGATGTTTCAATTTGGTAGGAAAAGTTTTTCTTTTCAGCATTTTCCTTAGGGTCAGAGTTTATTTATCAAATGAGACAAACTTGGAATCTTGTAATAATCTACATTATTTTCATGATTGGGCACCATAAACACCTTTTACTCATTGGGATACATTATATTAATGCTTTGGTTTAGTATGAAAAGCTACTCTTTTCACCAATTTCCTTAGGCTAAAAATAATTTGTCAAATGAGACAAACTTAGATTCTTATAATAATCTCCATTCTTTTAATAATTAGGCACCATAAACATGTTGTCTTCATTGGGATACACGATGTAATACTTTAGTTTGGCAAGAAAAGCTATTTTTTCCACCACTTTTCATAGAATTTAAGTTCATCTATTAAATGAGAAAAACTTGGATTCTCATAATAATTTCTATTCTTTTCATAGTTGGGCATTGTAAACAAGCTTTCTTCATTTGGATACATGATATTGATGCTTTGGTTTGGCAATAAAAGCTTTTCTTTCCATTGTTTTCCTTTAAATCAAAATTCATTTGTCAAATAAGATAACCTTGGATTCTCATGATAATCGCCATTCTTTTCATGATTAGGCATCACAAACACATTCTTCTCATTTTGGTATGCAATATTGATGATTTGCTTTGGCCAGCAAAGCTTTTTCCACCATTTTACTTAGAGTCAAATTTTGTTCATCAAATGAGACACGCTTGGATTCTTATAATAATCCCAATTCATTCATGATTGGGAACCATAAACATGTTCTCCTCATTGGGATACACGATATTAATGCCTTAGTTTGGTAAGATAAGCCTTTTTTGGCACCATTTTCCTTAGAGTCAAAGTTCATCCATCAGAAAAGGCAAACTTGGATTCTTGTAATAATCTTAGTTTTTTTTGTCATTGGGCTCTATAAACACTTCCACCTCACTGAGATTCATGATATTAATGCGTTGGTTTTAGATGAAACACTTTTTTCCACCATTTTCCTTAGAATCAATGTTTGTCTGTCAAATAAGATAAACTTTGATTCTTATAATAATCTCCATTATTATCATGATTAGGCACTATGAGCACATAAGACTTACTGGGATACATGATATTAATACTTTGGTTTGACGTGAATCACTTTTCTTTCTACCTTTTTTATAGAGTCAAATTTCATCTATCTAATGGGATAACTTGGATTCTTGTAATATTCTCTATTATTTTCATGATTGGGTGCTATAAACATGTTCTCCTCATTGGGATAAATGATATTGATGCTTTGTTTTAGCAAGAAATCCTTTTCTTTCCACCATTGTCCTTAAAGTCAGAGTTCATCCATCCAGTGTGACAAACTTTGATTCAAGTGATAATCTCTATTTTTTTCTTGATTGGGCACCATAAACTCATTCTCGTCATTGGGAGACATGATATTGATGCTTGGGCAAAAAATAGCTTGGCAAGAAATGCTTTTCATTTCACCATTTTCCTTGGAGTCAAATTTTACACATCGAATGAGATAAAATTGGTTTCTTGTAATAATCTTCATTCGTTTCATAATTGGGCATAATAATTTCGTACTCTTTTAGGATACATGATACAAATACTTTGCTCTAGCGAGGAAAACCTTTCTTTCTGATGATACAAACTTGGATTATTGTAATAATCTCCGTTCTTTTCATAATTAGTCTCCATAAATAGTTTTCCTGATTGGGATATAAAATATTGATGCTTTGGTTTGGCAATTAAAGCATTTCTTTCCACCACTTGCCTTAAAGTCAAACTTCATTTATCAAATAAGACGAACTTGGGTTCTCATGATAATCGTCATTCTTTTTATGATTAGGAGCCATAAACATATTCTCCTAATTAGGATAGAAGATATTAATGCCTAGTTTGGTAGGAAAGCTTTTATTTCCACCATTTTCCTTAGAGTCACAGTTTATCCATCAAATGAGACAAACTTGGATTCTCATAATAATCTCCATTATTTTCATGATTGGGCACAATAAACACGTTCTACTCATTAGGATACTGATATTTATGCTTTAGTTTGGCATGAAAAGCTTTTCTTTCAACTATTTTTGTTAAATCAAAGTTCATGCGTCAAATGAGACAAACTTAGATTTTTATGATATTCTCTATTCTTTCCTGATTGGGTACCATAAACATATTCTACTTATTGGGATATGCAACATTGATGCTTTGGTTAGGCAAGAAAAGTTTCTCTCCACCATTTACGTTAAAGTCAATGCCCGTTCATCGAATGAGACAAACTTGGGTTCTCATAATAATCTCAATTCATTTCATGATTAGGCCTTATAAACATGTTCTCCTTTTCGGGATACACGATATTAATGCTTTTTAGCAAAGAAAGCTACTCTTTCCACCATTTTCCTTGGAGTCAAAGTTTATTCATAGAATGAGACAAACTTGGGATGTCATTATAATCTCCATTCTTTTCATTATTGGGTAGCATAAAAACATTCTCCTCATTCAAATACATAATAATTATTGCTTTGCTTTGGCAAGGAAAGATTTTTTTCTAACATTTACTTTAGAGTCAAAGTTCATTTGCTCAATGAGACTAACTTGGATTCTCGTAATAATCTCTATTTTTTTTTTGCCATTTTTAGGCACCACAAACATGTTTTTTTCATTAGGATATAGAATATTGATGTTTAAGTTTGGCAAGAAAAGTGCATTTCTTTCAACTATTTTCCTCATAGTCAAAGTTCATCTATCAAATAAGACAAACTTGGGTTCTTGTGATAATCTCTATTCTTTTCATGATTGGGTGCCATAAACATGCCCTTCTCATAGGGTAGAAGATATTAATGCTTTGGTTTGACAGGAAAAGCTTTTCCTTCCACCATTTTCCTTAGAGTCGAGTTTATCCATCAAATGAGACAAACTTGAATTCTCATAATTATCTATATTTTTTTTTTTGTGATTGAGCACCATAAACATGTTCTACTCATTGGGATACATTATATTGATGCTTTGGTTTGGCATGAAAAGCTATTCTTTCTACCATTTTCCTCAGAGTTAAAGTTAATCCGTTGAATAAGACAAACTTGGATTCTCGTAATAATCTCCATTATTTTTGTGAGTGGGCATGATAATTACACACTATTCATTAGGATACATGATATTGATGCTTTTGTTTGGTGTAAAACATATTTCTTTCTATCATTTTCCTTTGAATCAAAGTTCATCTACCCAAATGAGACAAACATGGATTCTCATGAAACTCTATTCTTTTTATGATTAGTCACCACAAACATGTTATCCCCATTAGGATACCCAATATTAATGCTTTGTTTTGACAAGAAAAAATATTTTTTCACCATTTTCCTTAAAGACAAAGTTTGAGTTTTGAATGAGACAAACATGGATTCCCATAATAATCTTAATTCATTTTGTGATTGGGCACCTTAAACATGTTCTCATCATTAAGATACACAATATGGATACTTTGGTTTGGCAAGAAGAGCTATTCTTTCCATTATTTTCCTTAGATTCAAAGTTTGTCCGTCAAATGAGGCAAACTTAGATTCTCATAATAATCTCCATTCTTTTCATAGTTGGGCACTATAAACAAGCTCTCTTCATTTGAATACATGATATTGAAGTTTTAGTTTGGCAATAAATCTTTTCTTTCCACCATTTTCCCTAGAGTCAAAGTCGTTCGCCCAAAGAGACAAACTTGGATTCTTATAATAATCTCCATTCTTTTTGTAATTAGGTACCATAAACACATTCTCCTCATTATGATATAAAATATTGGTGCTTTGGTTTGGCAAGGAAAGCATTTCTTTCCATCATTTTCCTCAGAGTCAAAGTTCCTTTGTCTAATGAGGCAAACTTGGATTCTCATAATAATCTCTATTCTTTTCATGATTAGGCACCATAAGCACATTCTCCTCATTAGGATACATGATAATAATGCTTTGATTTGGCAGGAAAAACTTTTCTCCACCATTTTCCTTAGGGTTAGAGTTCATCCATCAAATAAGACAAACTTGGATTCTCATAATAATCTCCATTCTTTCGTGATTAAGCACCATAAACATATTCTCCTTATTGGGATACATGATATCAATGCTTTAGCTTGGCGGGAAAAGCCTTTCTTGCCATCATTTTCCTTAAAAGTCAAAGTTCATCTGTCAAAAAAGGTAAACTTGGATTCTTGTAATAATCCTAATTCTTTTTGTCATTGGGCTTTGAAATCAGTTTCTCCTTAGTAGGATTCATGGTATATATGCATTGGTTTAGGATGAAACATTTTTTCTTCCACTATTTTCCTTAGAATTAAAGTTTATCTATCAAATAAGATAAATTTTAATTCTTATAATAATCTCCACTATCATGATTTGGCACTATAAATACATTAGACTCATTAGGATACATGATATTGATACTTTGGTTTGGCATGAACAGCTTTTCCTTTTACCATTTTTGATAGTGTCAAAGTTTATCTCTCCAACAGGACAAACTTCGATTCTCATAATATTCTCTATTCTTCACGTGATTGGGTGTTATAAACATGTTCTCCTCATTGGGATAAGCGATATTGATGCTTTCTTTTGGCAAGAAACACTTTTCTTTTTGCCATTGTCCATAGAGTCAAAGTTCATCCAACCAATGTGATAGAATTGATTCAAGTGATAATCTCTATTCCTTTCATTATTGGGCACCATAAACTCATTCTCCTTATTGGGATACACGACATTGATGCTTTGCTTGGCAGCAAAAGCTTTTCATTCCACCATTTTCCTTGGAGTAAAAGTTTATCCTTCCAATTGAAAAAACTTGGATTGTTGTAATAATCTTTATTCTTTTCATAATTGGGTATAATAATTATGTACTACTAGGATACATGATACAGATGCTTTGTTTGGCCTGAAATGCATCTTTCCATCATTTTCCTATAAATCAACGCTCATCCATCACATGAGACAAACTTGGATTCTCATGATAATCTCCATTCATTTCATGATTAGGTGTGACAAATACATTCTCCTCATTAGGATGCATAATATTGATGCTTTGGTTTAGAAGACAAAACGTCTTTCCACCATTTTCCATAGAGTCAAAGTTCATTCATCGAATAAGGCAAACTTGGATTCCAATAATCATCTCAATTTATTTCATGATTGGGCACCATAAACATGTTTTTCTCATTTGGATACACGATATTGTTTTGGTTTGATGAGAAAAGCTATTCTTTCTATCATTTTCTTTAGACTCAAAGTTCGTTTGTCGAATGAGACAAACTTGGATCCTTGTAATAATCTCCATTTTTTTTCGTAGTTGGGCACTATAAACAAGCTCTCTCCATTTGGATACATGACATTGATGCTTTCATTCGGTAATAAAACTTTCTTTTCCACCATTTTCCCTAGAGTCAAAGTTCATCTGTCCAATGAGACAAACCTGGATTCTCACAACAATCTCCATTCTTTTTGTAATTAGGCACCATAAACACATTTTCCTTATTAGGATATAGATTATTGATGCTTTGGTTTGACAAGAAAAGCATTTCTTTCCACCATTTTCTTCAGAGTCAAAGTTCCCTTGTCCAATGAGACAAACTTTGATTCTCATAATAATCTCCATTCTTTTCATGATTAGGCACGGTAAACATATTTTTTTCATCGGGCTGCATGATAACGACGCTTTGATTTCATAGGAAAAGCTTCTTTTCCATCATTTTCCTTAGGGTTAGAGTTCATCCATCAAATGAGATAAACTTGGATTCTCATAATAATCTTCATTGTTTCATGATTGGGCACCATAACCACATTTTCCTCATTAAGATACACGATATCGATCTTTGGTTCGGCACGAAAAGCCTTTTTTGTCACCATTTTCCTTAGAGTCACTGGTCATTCATAAAAAAAAGCAAACTTGGATTCTTATAATAATCTCAATTTTTTTTGTCATTAGGCTCTGCAAACACTTTCTCCTCACTGAGATTCATGATATTTATCCGTTGGTGTGTGATGAAATGCTTTTCTTTCCACCATTTTCCTTAGAATTAGAGTTTGTCTGTCAAATAAGATAAACTTTGATTCTCATAATAAACTACATTATCACGATTAGGCACTATAAACTCATTCTCCTTATCAGGATACATGATATTGATGCTTTGCTTACCAAGAAAAGTTTTTCATTTCACCATTTTCCTTGGAGTCAAATTTATGCTTCCAATGAGATAAACTTGGATTCTCATAATAATCTCCATTCTTTTCATAATTGGGCATAACAATTAGGTACTACTCATTGAAATACATGATAAAGATGTTTTGTTGGCATGAAACACATTTCTTTCCACCATTTTCTTTGACTCAAAGTTCATCCATCAAATGAACAAACTTGTATTCTCATGATAATCTCTATTTCTTGCATGATTAAGTGCCACAAACACATTCTCTTTATTAGGATGCATAATATTGATGATTTGATTTGAAAGATAAAATGTTCTTTCCACCATTTTTCGTATAGTCAAAGTTCATTCATCGAATGAGGCAAACTTGGATTCCCATAATAATCTCAATTTATTTCATGATTGGCCATCATAAGTAAGCTCTCCTCATTTGGATGCATGATATTGATGCTTTGGTTTAATGAGAAAAGCTATTCTTTCTACCATTTTTCTTAGAATAAAGTTCATTGATCTAGTGAGACAAACTTAGATCCTTGTAATAATCTCCATTCTTTTCATAGTTGGGCACTATAAACAAGCTTTCTTCATTTGGATATATGATATTAATGCTTTAGTATGATAATAAAAGCTTCTCTTTCCACCATTTTCTTTAGAGTCAAATTTCATCCATCCAATAAGAAAAACTTGGATTCCTGCATTAGACACCATAAACTTGTTCTCCTCATTGGGATATAGAATGTTGATGGTTTCGTTTTGCAAGAAAAGCATTTTTTCCACCATTTTTCTCAGAGTTAAAATTCATCCGTCTAACCAGACAAACTTGGATCCTTATAATATTCTCAATCCTTTTCATGATTAGGCACCATAAACACATTCTCTAGATTAGGATACATGATAATGATCATTTGATTTGGCAGGAAAAGCTTTTCTTTCCACTATTTTCCTTTAAGTTAGAGTTTATCCATTAAATGAGACAAGCTTGGATTCTCATAATAATCTCTATTCTTTCATGATTAGGCACCATAAACATATTCTCCTCATTGGGATAGATGATATTGATGCTTTAGTTTGGCAAGAAAAGCCTTTCTTGCCATCATTTTCCTTAAAGTCAAAGTTCATCTATAAGAAAAGGCAAACTTGGATACTCATAATAATCTCAATTCTTTTTGTCATTAGGCTTTGTAAACACATTTTCCCTACTAGGATTCATGATATTTATGCATTGGTTTAGGATGAAATGATTTTTTTCCACCATTTTCCTTAAAATCGAAGCTTATTTGTTAAATAAGATAAACTTTGATTATCATAACAATCTCCATTATTATTTTGTTTGGACACTATAAACACATTCTACTCATTAGGATACATGATGTTGATGCATTGGTTTGGCATGAATGACTTTTCTTTCTAATATTTTCCATAGAGTTAAAGTTAATCCACCCAATGAGATAACCTTGGATTCTTATAATATTCTCTATTTTTTTCATGATTGGGTGTTATAAACATCTCTCTTCATTGGGATAAATGATGTTGATGCTTTGTTTTGGCCAAAAACCCTTTTTTCCACCACTATCCTTAAAGTCAAAGTGTATCCATCTAATGTGACAAACTCGGATTTTGGTTATAATCTCCATTATTTTTTGTTATTGGGCACCATAATCTCATTTTCCTCATTGGGATGCACAGTATTGAAGCTTTGGCTTGGCAAGAATGCTTTTTATTCTACCATTTCCTTAGAGTGAAATTTCATCTTTCCAATAAGACAAACTTGGATTTTCATAATAGTCTCCATTCTTTTCATAATTGGGCACTATAAACATGTTCACCTTATTGGGATACACAATTTAATGCTTTGGGTTGGCAAGAAAAGCTTTTCTTTCCACTATTTTCCTTAGAGAGAGTTCATCTATCCTACTAGACAAACTTGGATTCTCATAATAATCTCTATCTTTTTGTGATTTGGCACCATAAACACATTCTTCTCATTGGGATACATGATGTTGATGCTTTAGTTTGGCATGAGATGCTTTTCTTTCCACCATTTTCCTTAGAATAAAAGTTAATTCATCAAATGAACGAAACTTAGTTTCTCATGATAATCTCCATTCTTTTCATGATTGGGCACCATAAACACATTCTCCTCATTGGGATATACAATATTGATTCTTTAGTTTGGCATAAAAAGCTTTTATTTTCACCATTTTCTTTAGAGTCAAAGTTCATTCGTCCAATGAGAAAAACTTGGATTCATGAAATAGTCTCCTTTATTCTCATGATTGGGTGCCATAAACATGTTTTCATTGGGATACACAATATTGATGATTTGGTTTAAAAATAAGAGCTTTTCTTTCCACCATTCCCTTAGAGTTAGAGTTCGATCGTCAAATAAGACAAACTTAGATTCTCATAATAATCTCCATTTTTCTTGATTGAGCACCATATACATGTTCTCCTTTGTAGGATACAGATATTGATGCTTTGCTTTGGCAGGAAAGGCTTTTTTTCCATCATTTTTCATTAACCTAGAGTTCCTCCATCAAATAAGCCAAACTTCGATACTCATAAAAGTTCCTTTATTTTAGTGATTAGGCACCACAAAAATGTTTAACTCTTTAGGATACATGATATTGATGCTTTGGTTTGGTATGCAACACTTTTCCCTCCACCATTTTTATTAGAATCAATATTCATTTGTCAAATAAGAAAAATATAGAGTTTTAATATCCAATCTTTTCATGACTTAACACCCCAAACATGTTTTCCTCATTGAAATACACGATATTAATGCTTTGGTTTGGCTAGAAGCTTTTTTCCACCATTTTCCTTTAAAGTTAAAGTTTATCCATTGAATAATACAAACATGGATTCTCGTAATAGTCTCTACTCATTTCGTGATTGTGCACCATAAACACGTTTTCTTCATTGGCATACACGATATTGATGCTTTGGTTTGGCAAGAAAAGTCTCTTTCCACCATTTTTCTTAGAATTAAAGTTCATTAGATTAATGAGACAAACTTGGATTCTTGTAATAATCTCTATTCTTTTCATGATTACACACCATAAACATATTCTCCTCATTGGGATACACTATATTGATACTTTGGTTTGGCAGGAAAAGCTTTTATTGTCACCATTTTCCTTAGAGTCAAAATTTATCTGTCAAAAAAGGCAAATTAGAGTTACATAATAATCTCAATTCTATTTTTCATTGGGCTCTATAAATGTATTCTTCTTACTAGGATTCATGATATTGGTGCTTTGGTTTACAATGAAATGTTTTTCTTTCCATCATTATCCTTAGAATCAATGTTCTTTCGTTAAGCAAGACATACTTCCATTCTCATAATAATCTCTATTATTATCATAATTAGGCACCATAAACATGTTTTACTCATTGGCGTATATGATATTGATGCTTTAGTGATGGAGATCAAGTTGCACAAACACCTATTTCCAATGATTCTTATGATCTTTTGTGAGGAATTAGAGGTCCAATGACTGAGGCAAAGACTTAATGCATGAAGCAAACTTTGCAAAGATTAATCATGGAAATGTTAGCAAATGAGGCTACTTAAGATGAATTAGATGCATTGCCAGGATTGATCACTTTTCTACCTTGTGTTGAGGCTAAAAAAATGAAAAATAAAGCTTAAATTGATCACTTTTCTACCTTCTGTTGAGGCTAAAAAAAGGAAGAATAAAGCTTGGAGCCCAATTCGCATGTTGAAGATGAATGGGCGTAATTGAAATAGGATTTCAAATTTTTGATTTTTTTAATAAGAATTTGACTTTTCAGTTTTAGTTTTTTTTAGATAATTCCTAATCAGATTATGATAAAGAGTAGCCTTTACCCTTATTGATTATTATTAGGATTGTGTTTACGATTTTAAGTTATTTAGATAATTCCTAATCAAGATATGCTAAGGAATAGACTTTATCCTTATTGATTACTATTAGAATTGTGATTAGGATTATGCTTATTTAGTTAGGACTCTACAGATTTTAGGCCTATATAAGGCTTTCTTATTCATATAGTTCAGCATATTAGAATAAAAAAATCTTAAGAGTTTGTTTACTTTGTAAGAAGTTCTTCTTTGTTCTTTAAATAAGAACATAAATTGATCTTATTAAGATAATTTGTGGTGATCAAGATTCTTATAACTTTGGTTCTAATAAGCAGGTTTGATTAGTGTGAAGTTGTCTTTACTTGATTTTTAAGATGATCCTAGGGGTCTAATTCCATCCAATTGAGTTCTAGGTTGTGTTTTTTGCCTAATGTTCGCATTATTTGGTATTAGAGCTTTGGTTCTTAAGAGTCGGTTGTAATCTATCTTTAATCCTATAATTTCATTATATTTCCATTATATTTAGTGTTGTTCATATATATATATAAAAAAAAGTGTTCTAGTGTTCTAGCCCATTTTCATCTTAAAGAAAAAAAGATTGTTACTAAAGCATCATATTCATATCTTGCAACGAATTCTTTGTTCCCTCCTTTTTGATTTCTTTCCCTGTGATATTTATTACTAAGTTTGTTTCCCTTTATATTTCTTGATGATTTCACTTCCTTGATCTTTTTTATTGATTTTATTAATCAAAGTTATAATAACTTCATTGTTGCTTGCTATTTTGGTGAGAAGAAATTAAGTGGTAAAAGGTAAAAGAGGTGAGAATATCATTGAGAAAAGTCAAAATTGAGTTAAACACAAGTGCGTAAGTAACTAATCTTAAGTGTAACACATAAGCGTACCTGTGAGGAAAACCCATCTATTTTATTCCTCAAAAATTTTTATGGGTTTAAAACATGAGTAGTGGAGGAAGTAATGCTGAAATTGATATCAAATTGTTTATGAAGGCTGTCCAAGATCGATTTAAGCTTCTAAACATAAGATTAGATAATTTAAAGTCTTGATCTAATCTTAGATCCTTTAGAAAACACATGGTTAAGGAGGATAAAAGGATTCTTATTATAACGAGGGTAACTTTAAAAAGGGTAAAAAGGCTTTTTCAAAATTAGATGGCAATTTGGCTAATATTAAGATGAAAATCCCTACCTTTTAAGGGAAAATAACCCCAAATTATACTTAGAGTGAGAGAGAAAGGCAAAACATGTTTTCTATTATCATAATTACTCTGAAGGGAAGAAGGTTAAACTAATAACAATTGAGTTCACATATTATACTAGTATTTGGTGGGATTAATTTGTGATTAATAGGTATTGGAATGGTAAGAGACCTATTCGATCTTAGGAAGAAATGAAGGTACTGATAAGAAAAAGGTTCATACCTAGCCATTACTATAAAGACTTGTATAGAAAGTTACTAAGGTTGACTCAAGGATCCATAAACGTAGAAGATTACTACAAAGAGATAAAACAACCATGATTAGGCAACTACAGAGAAAGACCATAGGGCAACTATGGCTAGATTCATTAGTTGTTTGCATAAAGAGGTAGCTAAAGTGGTGGAATTGCATCATTATATGGAGATAGAGGAATTGTTGTATAAAGCTATGAAGGTGGAAAGGCAATTAAAGTCTAAGGGTACTTTCATATATGGTTCAACTTTTAGCTCTTTATAAAAGTCAAATTGGAAAAACAATAAAGCTGCCTTAAAGCCTAAAGAAAATGCAAAGGCAAAGGACTCAATTACTATTTCCAAAGGTAAAACTAAAACTAAATCATCTTCTAAATCATGTGATGTTAAGTGCTTAAGGTATTAACGATTTGGGCATATTGCTTCTCAATGTCTAAATAAAAGGACTATGATTGTTATGGATAATGTTGACATAGAGAGCATAAGTTCAAATGATGATGAAATGCCACTATTGAAGGATTATAGTGATGTTGATATTGAAGAACTTATGCATGGGTAATGAGGTTTGTAGGATGATTATTAATAGTGGTAGTCACACTAATGTTGCTAGTACTTTAATGGTTGAGAAGCTAAATCTACCTACATTAAAGCACCTAAGACTATATAAGTTGTAATGCTTGAATGATTATGGAAAAGTTAAGGTGACAAAGCAAGTGTTAGTTGCATTATCTATTGGCAACTACAATGGTTAGGTTTTTTTTTATGTGGCACCAATGCATGCTGGTTATCTACTCTTGGGGCATCCATGGCAATTGGATAGGAAGGTTACTCATAATGTGGACAAGAATAAATATACTTTTGTAATGAATAATCCAGTTATTAAATTAACACCTCTTAAACCATTAGAGGCATACGAGGATCAAACTAGGATAGTTAAAGAGTACAACATGAAAGAAAAGAAAATGGGTGCACGAGAACAAGAAATAAAGGATATAAAAAGTGAATGTATGCAAGAGAGTAAAAAAAAGCATAGTAGTGCACAATGAGGGAAAAAATTTAGAATGTAGAGAGCTAAATAAAGAGACAAATAAGAAAGTTAGTGCTTGTGCTAAA
The DNA here is from genome assembly GCA_029448705.1 of Adansonia digitata. Lineage (NCBI taxonomy): Eukaryota > Viridiplantae > Streptophyta > Magnoliopsida > Malvales > Malvaceae > Adansonia > Adansonia digitata. Next base: position 16,225 of record JAQSVH010170240.1, read on the forward strand.
GAAAAGTGAGATTAAGAGTGTTATGTTAGCAAGGCAGCAACTACTTATATTTTTTATTCAAGAATGTTTATTTCTCAACTAACTATCTTAACCTTTTTCACCTAGTATGGTTTTTCTTTATTATGGGGATTTGCATATTTATTTCTTGAGGAAATACTTGACTCTTTTAAGAGGTAGTGAACACCAAATAGACTTTATTTTTGGTTCATTGATCCTTAATAGACTAACTTATGAAAAAAATCTTGAGGAGACAAAAAAGATTGAAAGGCAAGTGGATAAATTAGTGCAAAAGGGATTTGTAAAAGAGAGTCTTAGCCTATGTTTGATTTCTGTGATTTTGGTGCCAAAGAAAAATAGAACATGGTGAATGTGTGTTGATTATCGAGCCACCAATAAAATCACTATAAAGTATAGACATGTAATCCTAGGTTAGATGATATGGTTGATGAATTGTATGGTTCATTTGTGTTTTCTAAAATTAATTTAAAGAGTATTATCAAATTTGTGTGAAAGAAAAAGATGAATGGAAAACTGCTTTTAAGACAAACTATAGTTTATATGAGTGCTTAGTGCTGCCATTTGGTTTAACTAATACTCCCAAAACCTTTATGAGATTAATGAATCATGTTTTGTGGTCTTTCATTGGGAAATTTGTTATGGATTACTTTGATGATATTTTAGTATACAACAAAAATATGGATGATCATGTTAAACATTTGCATGCTATTTTTAGTACTTTAAAAGAGCATAAGTTGTATGCTAATCTTAAGAAATGCGCATTTTGCATGGAATCCATTGTTTTTCTTGGCTCCGTTATGAGTTCACATGGAATATATGTAGATGCAGATAAGGATAAGGCAATTAGTGACTAGCCTACACCTAGGAATGTGAATGAGGTAAGAAAAAAATAGCTAGTTTTTATAAAAGGTTCATAAAAGACTTTAGTTCTATTGTAGCACCTTTAAATGAACTTGTTAAAAAGAATGTTGTTTTTAAGTGGCATGATGTGCATAAGAAAGCTTTTAATACTTTGAAAGATAAGTTGATTAATGCACATTTGCTATGTTTGCCTTGTAAACACCTCACTTTGTTTGGGCTAACTTTTGGCATTCTAGGACTTAATTAAAAGATGATAGAATCGAAAAATAATAAAATATAATAGGGAAAACTGTCAGGTGCCATGTCACTAGCACTATTAGCTGACATGGTAGTAGGGGAAAAAATTTTTAAGTGAAGGTCAAATATACCTATGGGTTGTATTAAAGAAAAATGTAAAAATGAGGCATCAAAGGTCACTATTTAAGGTGTCACTAGAGTCACTTAGATTAGCACATAGGTTAATTTCCCACTGTATGCAAAAAGCTTAAGGTACATGCAAGTTATATTTGTGCATAAGTATTGATATGAGGCTTTTATGTTACCAAAAATTTGAATTTTCACATGTAGTATCAATACAAGAGTGTTTGGTATCGATACCTAAGGTGTGGTATTGATACCTAGCATGTTTGTAGCAATACATACTTTGCCAGTGGCTAAAGTTATGATTTTTGGCAAATTTTACTGATACACAAGCTTAAGTATCGATACAAATCCATGGAGTATCGATACAAGCCTCTAAGTCTCGAGATTAGAAATAATTTTTTGCTCTTAGTATCGATACACACCTCATTATATCGATACCTATATGTAAAAGTTGCCTTATGTATCGATACAAAATGTTTTATGTCAATGCACTAAGGTATTTTTACCCAGTTTGAGCCACTTTTCAGCCTTCGAAGATCTAATTCACTAAAAGTCATCATAATTCAAACCAAGCCTCAGTTATGGGCTCATTATTTGATTTAAAGAAAATTTTAAAGCCCAAATAGCTAATTACAAGGGACATTCTCATGAAATATATGGTTTGTTAATAGGCATGCTTGACTTTTCTCCAGTTACAGGCTATTTTAGCCTTTCTACACCATCACTCTACATGGTAGAACTAATCAAAACATGACCAGTTGAGCATAGTACCTAGAATTATCCCCTAGCACATGCATGAAAGATCAAATATGCCCTTGCTTTATCTGCTAAAAGCATTGGTTGGGCATTGAATTTAAATAGAGACCAAAGTTGGCTCAGTAAGTAGACTCTCTTCTAGCCACCTTGAAGAAATCTTCCAACAATCTCCAACCTCAAAACTCTCCTAAAAGCATTTTTCTATTGACCTCCATACTTTATTCTCATAATACCCCAAATCACCACTAGAAAACCTCTAAAAACTCAACATTCACACACTTGTATCCTTGAAACACTTCACCATCAACAATATTACTAGAAAGCTGCTTCATTGCATTTTTTCTAAATAATAAGAAAAAAAGGGAATAAACTGAGCTTAAAGTCACTGCTTCAATTAGAGAGGAAAGTTTAAGCTTTTTTTTTAATATATTTTCTCTACCTTGCTCTATGTATTTTCTATATTTATGATCTGTGTCATTTAAGTAAGCCTTTCATGGTTCGATGACCATTCTAGGAACTTCATGCACTATTGTTGCCTTGGATCTAGTAGTCTTAGGATCTTGATGACACTTTTGATACCTTGATGTTGCTTGGATATGAAAACATGCAATGCATCATTTTCATCATAACAATAGCTTTTGTTCATGTATTTCTTGCCATGTTCCTTTTATATTCTTATATTCATCTTATATTATATGTTCACTTTAACATGTCTTATGTATGTTCATTCATTTTCTTGCATTTTGATAGGTTTCATGAAGTGAAAATGACTTTTTTTTAAAGATTCTAGCAAATTTTGGTTCCAACATGTTCATCTTAAGCATTTTTATGCATCTTCTTATCATAATCCTACATTTTATCGCCTCTTCCATTATCAAAATATCACCCTTGCTTGCTTGAATCTATTGTCCTTGTTCATTGTTATGAATGCTACATTTCATTCATGACTTATTTGTCAAGATGCTTGCTTGCTTGCTAAAAATTTGAATTTTAGAAAAAAAATCCCAAAGTTAAGTTCTTGCTACCTCCAATAAATATAGAATAGTGTGGATTAAAGCTTTCATAAAACTAGTCTTCTAACCTTAGGGCAAATTAAATGTTTTGACCTAGATACATGATAAAAGAAGTTCAAATATGTTTTTTTTTTAAATAAAAAAGACCCTTTTAGTTAATACTTATATCAAGCCTTGATCTTAAGTGTAATGCCCTCTTTAGTGACATGGTCAATGGGTTGTTTCATCATGCCAAACTACTCTAGGATTGTGCAATAAATTCATGACAACCATGTTACTTGTTTGTTCCTATCATGGAGATTTGAACGTCCTAAACTCGAGTGTATCCTTGAAAAAATTGAAAATACCGAATAACTGACCTGTTTTTGCTTTAGCAGCATTGTAGTCCAAATTTGAAAAATAGTTTCGAACTATAAATGACTTTTCTAGAATTTTCTGATATTTTCCCCCTAAAATGCATCAAAATACTTTTCCAATAGTGTCTTGTTCACCTTGGATTATTTTGAATGAGGAAGTCATGATTTTTTCAAACCTTTGCTATTTGGAACCCTGGACTTGTGTGCTATATTCTATTTGGGCCATTTTGGCTCATCAGATGACTTCTCTAAAATTTTTAAATATTTTTCTAAAACATATATGAAATTCCCTCTCTAAAAAGGTATTAATTACAATCTAACAATTTTGAATAAGCCTAAAATGATTTTTCAGAATCCATCATGCCCTTTCTCTTGTACATACTTTCAGTGTCAAGATAAGCCTAACTAAAAAATTTAATTTTGCCTAGAAGGTGATTCTCTAGGATTTTTAAAATATTTTTGTATTTATCCTTATCGAGATGCCTTTCCAACCATACCTTATTTACCCTGTAAAGCCTTTGGATGCATTTGACATAAATTTGGGAAAGTAGATAATGCGATGTTGTCCCTTGTTATTAACCTAATTTTTGAAATGACTTTATAGAGATGCTTGAATGTCTCGAAATGCATCCAATTCCTACTATAGAAAACTTTTAGGCTCGAACCAAGGTGTAAAACAAAAATATATTTTCTAGAAATCTTTAGTTTCCTATTTTTAAAATCTTTTTTTTAGAAAGCTTTTTTTGTAAAACAAAATTTCATTTTTGGGGATAGTCTAACCCCATTACTCCAAGGGAATACTCCAACCCCATTTTCACTAAAAAACCTTAAATTTTCTTTCTTGAATTTATTCAAGATTCCTAATATTTTCTTAAATCATAAAAAATTTTCATCTTTAAGGATACTCCAACTCTAATACTTTGAGGGGATACTTTAACTCTGTTTTTCATTAAAAAAGTTTAAATTTTCTCTTTATTCCTAATTATTTTTATAACATCATCTTTGGGGATGCCCCAAGCCCATTTCTCTGAGGAGATACTCCAACCTTGCTTTTACCTAAAAATCCAAAACTTTTCTCTCCTCTGGATGCCTTGAATTATTTTGATTAAAATCTTTTTCATCCTTAAAATTACCTTCGAATCCAAATTCATCTTTAAATTGTCATCCTAGTTATTCTTCAGTAATCAAAAACAATTATGAGATACATTCCAATTGTCCATTGTTTTTATGTTCTTTTGTTTGTGATTGTTTGTTTATGATATTGTTATATTCTTTTTCATCATACTAACACGTTTCCATTTTTGTAGTGATTATCATGCATTCATATTTAAAATTCATTTTCAAAAAAATTTACAAGGCAATGTTTCACGTCAGTATCTCTCTAGTACTTAATACAGAATATCAAAATTTTTTAAATTTAATTCAGAAACTATTTGCATAAATATACTTATTCTTCTTATGCCCTCGTAGTGTATAGGTGCTATAAATCTTCTTTCGAAACCTATATTCACATTTTCCACCAAAACTTCATGCATAAAAAAAGGATTATATCTAATAATGATCAAATGGAATTGATTAAGACAAAACCAAAATAAGACATAGGTACCGATTTTGGGCGTGGTGGGGGTACTAATCCATCCTTACATGTAACCAACGCTTGAACCCAACCAATGAATCTTTGGACTTTGTAGACCTTGAAATTAATGTTTTGAGTTTTGTAACTTGAAATATTGTTTTTACTAGGCATCCGATCTTGCCTTGCCCTAAATAACCAGTGGCAACTCTGAATTTATGACCACTTTATGGTGGCCATCTAAGACTAGTTAGATGAGTGATTAGCCTGATGATCTCATTCCTTTTCATATTACTGTGCCTAATCCAAATCCTGATCATGGTATAACTCAAAGGCTCGACCACCACCACTGCTATTATACATTTTTTAAATCGCTTGTACAAAGCCCTTCAAATCATCTAAAGTTTTAAAGGTGGGCATGTGGTGATAGCTTGGCAACTCCATTGGGGAATTGATTAGAGAGTTAAGCTAAAACTAGTTATATCTCCTTTTTTGAGTTCCCTCATTACTTGGCTATAATCCCTTTTCACCTTTATCCACTAACTTTCTATCTTTTGTGGTTTTTGCCCTATGATTGTCAAGGACTATTTCGTTCCTAAATAGATATCAACTTGAATAAGTATAGAAATATGGGAGTAAAACAAAAGGTTTGATTGTTTTGCCTAGGACACACTTGCACTTGCATTTGTACTAGATTCCCACCAAACACATGGTGTGGTTGGCATCCTAATTGTTAGGAGGAAGTAAGCCATCTACCTTCATGAGTAACCCTCAGTGTAGGCATGGTAAGAATTTTTTAGGTGTATATTACCTATGTCTTTTGTGAGTTCCTCTCTGCATTTGCATAGAGGAATACATCCATTGGATCGACACCTACTCTGCCAAGCCCATGATGAGCCTAGGATCAAGGTGCCTCTAATCTTTATAAGATAGAGGAGTGATTTGGATATCAAATTAGGTGTTAACTTAAACCCATATAGTGAACCCTAAGGTAAATCATGTCAAACATATTGGATTGCTACTATAATAACTCGAAGAATAGAATCACTTAGGGAAACACATTTTACTTTTTCCTATATGCCATAGTTACCTCGACAATGATGGTAAACATTGTCGCCTATGTTTGTCACTTTCATTTTCATGGTTATTTCTTTAAGACATGCTAACGCGTTCGATGGCAAATCCTCTTTAGTAAGTAGGTGATAAAAA
>JAQSVH010170259.1:9752-20369 GCA_029448705.1 Adansonia digitata
ATATATATATATATTTCAGAAAATGTTGCTAGCCATAAAGATCTCGAAACAACAACGTATTGGCTGTATTACTACTCAATTGTCCAATAGTTGCAAATTGTACTTTCTTATGGCATGTTGTTCTCACCCTGGAAACCGACCTAGCTTAGTATTTTTTGGTTGCAAGTTTGCAAAATTTGATGTACATGGATAATTAATTATACTAATAAGAAATAAATATTAAAATATTAATGTTTATAATCAATAAATTGCATGATTTTATCTTTATGTGAGACAATTATTCTTGATGCATATTACTCTTTAAAAAAAAAGCTTATATATATGTATATATATATATATATACATTTATCTTGGTAATAAGAGCTACATGCATGTCGGTGGACTCATTTTGATTTCATTGAAATTTCAATACTTCCTAGAATATATGTAATGTCAAAGTCACAACTAATTTAGGGAATTACTTTAGGATGACATAAGATTAACTAATATCGTCTTCGGAAGGCGTTGTAGAGTGTCAGCACATTTCCGAATGTAATTGACTCGCAAATCTCGTTCTATAATGTGGACCAAAACTTTTACTACTTCCTTAAGGAGCTTTAGTCAATTTTAAGAATTCTTAGAGGAATAAATTCAATTAAGTGACCAATGTCACATCTAACAAATAATAATAATAATAATAATGACTCTGTTTTGTATCCAGCAATGTAACTTTTCAAAGTACATAATAAGCAAGAAAAACATCGAGTACGTGAGATCTTAAGCCTTTTTGTCTTATTTTAAATCATAGAAGATTGTCAATTATATAAAGTTTCACATTTGTTTTTTTGTTTCTTTCAAGCATTAATGCATTATTAATCTTAGTAAGCGTACGACTAGAAAAGCTAGACTGTACGAAGTACTGTTTTCCAAACTAGCATAAACAAGCTAGCATATAATAATATGTTATCTTCTAACAAATATCCTGCTTAAAATTAATTAATTTATCCTAATTATGATGCATGAAAGAGTTTGTAAATAGATTATAGGCCTTTTTAAAAAAAAAAAAAAATTTGTATTCAACTTTGACGAGAAATAAGTATAGTTTTATCTAAATATATAATTGGCACATAAATTTTACATGGATATAATGTAAGATAGTCATGCATTAAGAATCATTAGTATTATATTAATTAAATTAAATTAAATTAGCGATATATGCATGGTTAATGAAGCTGAAAATTAGTATGCCTACAAAATTAAGATTTTCTTTGGCGCATTAAAAGCAAAAATTCGCTTACACGATATAGATTCTAGGCCTTTTCATTCCGAATATATATACACATAAGCCTAACTATAGCATCAAAAGTTCAATTTATGAAAAAAAGTGCTCAAATTACTATAAAAAAAGTAGTCTAATTACTAAAGATTATGATTTTCACAAAGAGAGATTAATTCCCACAAGTGGAATTTATTTTTAGTGATTATATATATGTATATATAAAAATGTTCACTTGACAAGTGGATAATATGGTGACAACAATGGAAAGTATGGAAAGTAGTAAGTAAATAACATATTCTAAAATAAAACTGGGGATATAAATTCAAGTCCTTGAAGAAAAAAACATATTGGATCAAGACTTTGATCCTCACTTCAATTTCAGAGCTCAAACCATAGCCTTCACTGGGAAAAGGCTACTGAATTTCTTGAATCTTAAACATAATCACTTGTTCAGCAGTGCAGTCCTTGACATTAGATGCTTCTCAGAGGCCTGTTCAAAGTCATGATGTTCAAAAATTACTATCATTAATCAAGCGTGCCTAAGTTGATTAGAATTCACCATAGCTAATCTCAACTTTTAATCCCACTTTAATGAAACAAAGTAATTAAGAAAAGGGTGTATTCAAATCAGATTATATGCTAAACTTTCTCAAATTCTCATTATGCATTGTAAAGCAAGATAAATAATCGAAGTTAGATTTTGTCTTCAAGTTTCCTAATATAAAGAGTAATTAACTCTGTCTCTCTCTCTCTCTCTCTCTCTCTCTCTATATATATATATATATATATACACACAATATATTATCAGGAACTGAATTAACTACTTACATCATCCAGCTTAGTTTGATTGTTAGTTTCCAGCATCAGCCCAAAATGGATATGAGGGAAGTGTGCCCACTGTAGCAATAAAAAGAGGTGGTCAATAATTTACTCAAAATATTTGATATGAAGTCTTGTAAATGTCTAAGTTCTGATCAAGTTTTTGCAGCTTTGCAACTTACATTCTTAGCAGCAGTGCTGAATGCTTCCCTGTGGCTGATATCAGGATTATTGGCCTTGATCCTTTGAATCTCCTCTCTACATTAAATTGATAATTATATACATAGTAAATCAGCAATTAATTATATATGAAAATTAATGATCATATGTGCAATGTTAAAGAAAATACTTTACGGTTTTTCGTACTTTATGAATTGATTGTATGCAGAAGGAACTCGCTGCCTCTTCCCGGGAGCTGAAAATGAAAAATAAATATAACTTAATAATGAATTTATATATACGAATTAAAAAAAACAAAAAAAAATCCCAGAGAAAAGAAGGTGAAAAAAGCTCTTATTATCTAAGAGAAGTGATTAACTTACGTCGATTCACGACCCTTTCCTGAGTGACGACATTGTTAGCAGCAGGAGCTCGCATTGGTAACTTGTTGCATTTGGAAGAGGAACTTCCCAACTCGGTCCTGCAATCCTGTGTTGCATAATTATTGGGTGCCTGTGAAAAAAAAAATTGTATGTCAGATCAACATCAAAAGGCTAGTTTTGATTACTATCTTTTTTTTTTTTCCTTTGAGTGGAAATTCTCCATCAGTCAAGAAATAGAAGAAGTCATGTTTTCGTTCATGGGTCCTTTTATTTTATGGTTACATGAGCCATTTGCTTTCCCTCTTTAGTATATTTTTATATGTTAATTAGCTAGTTTTATGTTAAAAAAATTATTGTAAAAAAAAGAAAGAAATAGAAGAGATACATAGAAAAACTTGTATAGAATAATATATTACATTAAATAAAAAATTAATAATTTTATTTATTATTTTTAATGTATTAAATAAAGATATTATTTTATATCATATTTCTTAAAATATTAAAGAAAACGTTAGCAAAGTCATTCATATAATATATAAATATTTAAAATTCCCTTATAATTTATAAAAAAAATATATTTTTATTTATGTTCCAAGAAAGGAATATATGAAATAAATGTACGAAATAAATGCAGAAAGCATTCTACCTTACGAACCTTTTATCTCTCAGTTTCCTTTTTCTTTTGTTTACACAGTAGAAGACAAAGGTCTTGAAAAGAAATCATTAAACCTAAGAACCCTAACTTACATGTCAATCAAATCAAGAAAAATAAAAAGGAAAAAACGGCTCAAGAAAGTGTTTGAGGGGGAAAAAAAAAAGTTTGAAAATGGCTAAGCTTTTGATGGGTTAGGACAAAAATAAACGTAGTTTATGTTTACAGGCACTCCTAGCTGGTCACGGCCGCAAAATCCAGCGCCTATAGAGAAAAGCGAATAAAATAGGCTTTTGATCATGGTGGCTGCTAGGGTTTTCAGTGAGTGCAAACCATTCTGATACAGAAAAGATGTTTGGAAATTCTCCATATGTTGGTTTTGAAAAACTTTTTATTTCTCTTTTGAAAGGGGAAAAAATTGTTACTACCTCGAGAAGCCCTACGTTTTGAAGGCTTTTGAAGAGCCTGAAATAGACAATAATATAATAAGAATTTTATTTTCGACCAGGATCATATCACCTGAACATCTTGCCACGATGACAGTGACTGAAAGGCAGCTGCCATGTTCACGGACCATAGATTAGTGCAGTGACCGCATCGGACGGTCACAATATCAAACAGGCTGCTGCATGGAACGCTCACCTGCGCATTAATCCGATAAAATCAGTAACTATAACTAAGAAAAGTTCAGTTTGTAAGTTGTTAAAAAAACAAATGAAAGAAAAATCCCAGATCAGCTAAGATTCTAAAAGAAAAAATTGGGTTCCCTTTATGATATTGATCAGCTTGCTTCTATTTTCTCCCTACATCAACAATTGAATCAGCTTAAACAAGGGGAAAAAAAAGGAAGGAAACAGACATGAAGGTGATTAGGTTATTAGAATATTGGTCAATGAAGAAGAAGCATATGATTTGTAAATTCATGGAAAGAAGAAAAGAAAATGGTTTTTTTGGGTCTGGTTTTCCTTTCATGGGAAAGAAAGATGGTAATTAATACTAAATTTATGGGTGCATGGTAGGTTTCTTAATGTGTTTGAGTTGGGTGTTTTCTGGGAAGTGATCAAAGGTAATAAGAATATGAGAGATCTTCATTATTTTTCTTTTGCCCATTAGCTAAAGAAACTGAGCTAGCAGAGGAAGCTAGCAGGTTGTGGCAGTATTTTTTTAGCAAGGGGGAAAGGTATGTAACAACAGAAGTGAAGCAAGGGAGTTGAGGAGTTGTCTTCGTCACAGATTATCAACAAAAATGCCTGTGTTTGGACTTTGGGTTGAAAAAAAAAATTGCTCTTTTATTTACCAAAAATAACATAATTAATAATAATGATAAAAATAGCAATCTCTAGCCAAGCCCTCCCTTCTCCTTCTTTCTTTCTCTTCTTCTGATCTTTGCATTATGACTTTTCTTAGACTGCAAAAGACCAAAAAAAAAAAAGAAGGAAAAAAAAAGAAAGAGAAGTCTAACGACGGAGACCTGACTGGTAACAAAAACAAGAAACCCCATAAATGAATATCAATAGATTTCAGTAAAAAGAACACGGGAGCTCTGATCGGAGAAGCAAAGACAATTTTTTTTTCTTTTTTTCTTTTTTCAGGATCTAAAATTCTTTATTTGCAAGATATACATGGAGAAAGAAAATACCAAACCAAAGCCTATGTTGATAAGAACTCTGAAAATATATATTTATAGATATGTGTGTATATATGTGTGTGTGTGTGTATATATATATAGCAGATCTCTTTGGTTGAAAAGAAGAGATATGTATGTCAGATCAGATACCGCAAGAACTATGTTGCAAAAGTTGCAAGGGATATAGCAGAGTTGCTCAGGCGCAACATCGATGCAGCTCGACATGTCTTTCAAGCTTACAGCAACCTCTCTTCTTCAACCCCCAAGAAGAAAGCAACAAAGAAAGGAAAGGTAAAGCAAATAGAACCAATTGCTTCCCTGCAACTAGTAGCAAAAAACCACAAGAAGAAAGCAACACTTGGAAGCCAAAACAATAAAAATAAAAGGCTTTTATTCCCTCAAACTCCTAGCTTTAAAACCGGGCTATATATCACAACAGTAAAACTAAATGTCCCCTTTAAATGTAGAAAAAAAATTATTCGGAGAGAGAATCAGAAAGGCAAAAAAGAAAGAGGGAGAGAGAGAGAGAGACAAGATCCAAAGAGGTAATAACTAAAAGTTAGAGAAGCCAAGCCAATATGGTGAAGAAATTAAAGAATAGGAGAAAAAAAAAAGGCAATTTAATTAGGCTGTAGATGCTGGGGACCTAGAGGGGAAAATCACTGGTGGTTTCTTACGGGAAACGGAGTTTAGTTAGAGATGAAAAGGCCGTTCAATTACTTGCTATTGGTCGGGTAAAGATGTGAGGGTTTGAAAGCTAGGAAGTTTTACCAATCCTGTCCAGATCACATGCTCGCTGCTATTATGATGAGATGAGTGTGACCCTGACCCAGAAGCTGAACTAGACCTGTCACAAACTCAGCGGACGAGGGGGGCGAAATTTTTATCTCATTCATTCCTTCTTTTCTTCAACTCTATGCATTATTCTCTTTATCCCTCTACTCCGTCCATTTACTTGGTTTGACCCTTTATAAATTTATAAATTTTTATCCCATCACTTCATTACATGTACTTCTTTTATATAATGTATTTTGTATTTGTGAACTAATTATAGTACTTTTTAATTTCATCCAATGCAACCAAAAACATATTATATTTTCTTCAATTTTTTAATCATTTATATAATTTAATATGATTATGTTTGATACAAAGACAGTATATAAATTTATATATTATCAATAAATCAAATCATGTCATTTCGTTGAAATACAAGTAAACTATATTTAATTTTTAAAAATTTTTAATCTACTTTACAGATAGTGCATAAATTTATGACGCATCAAATACAAACTCAATTTAATAATTAGCTACAAGGGTTAGTTTTCGGTTGAAAAAGAAAGGAAATCCTTTTGCCTGTCCATTAGAGTTCAATTCTTCTACGGATAATTCTTTAAATAAAATTTTGAATGAGTTAAGTTTATGTAAGAGAATTCTTTCTTAAAATCCCAACTAAACTGAAACAAAACTTGAAAATATTTTAGATTATATTCCCATATATATATGTCTAATTTAATGGCAGGAACTTTATAATTGCAAGATCAAGTTGGAAGCTTACAATTTTGGTTTCTCTAAAATGAGTTATACTTTCATCATGAAACCAAAATCTTAACTGTGTAGCTGTATTATCTGGTGAGGAGGGTCTTTGATTATAAGTGAAAAGGTGAAGTCATAGACCTTTTTAAGCAATGACTGCCATACGAGGCAAATTGTCTTTAAGGTAAATACAAAGAGAAATTTTTCTCTTATATAAAAAAGGATTAGACCATCTCATAGATAATCAAAAGGTTACAAATATTGAGACTTAAATTTTTTACTTATCAAATATTATTTTTTAAAGGTGATTATAAAACTAAGTTAAATTTCGAGTTTTGCATATCTCTTTGCTTCAATTCTTGTATTGATTCGGTTTTCTTTTATTTGCTATTGAATGAATTTACTGATTAACAAAATTATAAATATATTTATATACAATAGAATTCTTTATAAATTGGACTAATTTTTTGTGCGTGTACAAGTAGTGATTTACATAAATTTGCAATGAATCTATATTTTCACTTTAATTTGCACCTTGTTTCGAATTGGAGCCCACAAAACATATTGGGCCTGATTTTTTTTTTCCTAGGCCACAATTTATAAGAACCATTAGGGTAGTACAATGGGTTTAAGGAACAGATTGTGCATGATAATGTTGCTTTTCATTATTAATATTTGTATTTAAAATTATCAGAACTTGAATTTTATTTATTAGAATTAAAAGTTTAATATTTTACTGATTAATTTTATTATTAAATTTTTTTTGGGTACAATTTTAACACTGAAATTGAAATAAAATAAACGAAAAAAAATTGGATGTTGCCATGAATTTCAGGTAATTATTCTGCCTTAATTGACTAATGATGAAAATTTTTTTATAAGTATGGTAAAATTGTTTGATATCTAGTACGTAATTTTTTTTATAAAGTACATTCATAAAGTTGAAGACCAGAGTTATAACCTTTTTAAGTTCCATTACCCAATACTTTTGATGTTCATCAGTTTAGATTGGAAAATAACAAGAAAAAGAATTAGTTTTGCTAAACGGAGAATTTCAATTCCAATTTACGACCTCCTAAAGTTGTATACTACTTATTTGCACATGTCATGTCATTTTTTTACCGACATTTTTGAATTCAAATCAATCTAGATATTTTGACAAAAACGTGAATAAAAAACTTGATGTTTCGAAAATCTTCTAAAAATCAAATTTTAAAATGAAGAAGGTCCCAAATAAACATGTATTAGAGTTAGACTATTAACTAAAATTAGAAGACCTACCAAATATTTAGAAGGATTTGAAAATATATTGGACTTAAAAACGAGCTTGGGCAAAAACTAATGAAACCTCAAACATGACATTTTTGGTCCAAGCTAGTCTTAACCCATTTTATAATTAATAATATAGATTTTTAAGGGATTAGTATTTGAGTTTTAGATCTGATCCACTCTGGTGTATACACTGTCAATAAATCAGATAATACCACATCATTAAAAGTTTTTAGAAATAATTTCATTTTTAATGGAGTAACATTATTTAATTCTTTGACAGCATCTAGATATATATAATATTGCTGCATCAAATAGAAATCTTCAATTTTTTCACATAAGAATCGATTTTTTTTTTAAAGATTGATCCTTCTGTATATAAATTCAAGTAGACCTATGTGAACTTAGGTAATGATTTTACATGATGGGTCAAATCTAAATCAAATTTTTTTGTCGCATAATTTGGCTGAACTTGGATTGACAAAATGATTGTTAATATGGGATTTAGACCAAACTTAGATCCAAGCCAAGCTAAAAAGTCTTCCTTGTGACTACTAGATCTTTCAATAAGAATTATTGGTACTCTCTTGTCTCCCTTGCCCTTTGGGGATCTTTGGCCAAAACCAGAAGTTTCTTAGAGAAATTATTATTGAAAATTGTCCAAAAATTGGAGGGAGTTAGAGAGGAGGGTGTCCCTCCTAAAGGGATAATAATAATCCAGATATAAAGGGCACCCAATCAGTTACCGGTCCTTTATGAATAGGCTTATCCGGTCCATGCACAAAAGAAATGAACAAGTTTAACTGAAGCAGCCAACCTATAGTGTGCCTAGTGGAGCCTCATGTCTCTTCCACCACTGATTGAATGGTATGGCTATGGAGCGAAGCTACAAAAAGGAAAAGAATAAACTGGATTTTTTTAATTGAAAGAATTAAAGATCTAGCTGGAGCACATTAGTTTTGTTGGGTTTAGGAAAAGAGAAAAAGAAAGCAAAGACTAGGGTTTGAGAGAGTAATAATTAGGGTTTTTTTGGTGCTTTTTTAACTATAGTTAAATTGGAAGAAACAAACAAGACTAGAAAATAGAATTTTCTTCATGTTAGATTAGCCTAGCTGAGTTTATTAGGTTACGCTGTGAAAATGTTATGATCAATAGAATTAGTACAATTTTTATGTACAAAAATATAGCCATGATAAGTTCTTTCAAAATCAAGGGAATGTTTTGATTGGGGATTGCCTAGATTTTGAATCTAGCTATGCAGATCATGGACCACACTGTTGAGTCAGAACTCAAGGTCTTTTTCTTTTTTGGAACGAACCACAAAGTTATCCACCATGAGCAGCCAATGTGTTATATATAGGTCAACTTGGCAATGTTTAAATTATTACTAATCAATAAAAATATTTTTATTTAAATTTAATTATAAATATAATTTTTTAATATTTTAATATGTTTTAAATAATAAAATAAATTTTTAAATTTGAAAAATCAAGATAAGATTAAATCTTCATAAATAAATAATTCTACTCTTCAAATTTAATTTAACTCAATTCAATTTATAAATTTTTTATCTAAATACTAAATTAACAATCGAACAGATTGCACTAACTACAATATCTTGTCACAAGGACGTGTTGTAACTTTCTATCATATAATAATAGATAAGTCGTACCTCTTAGTGATTAGAAACCTAACTAAGACTTCACTGGTTAATCTTTTACTCTAGTTGTTTGTCAAACCTGATAAACAATGCACTTACAAGAAAGGAAACAAATAAAACTATAAATGGTTTGAAAATAGGGGAACAGAATCTTTGGCCTCCTTCGGTGCTAACAAAACATACCTTGAAAAATGTGCTAGGTTTTTTTTTAACTTTAACCAAGCCGCTTGCTGGCTGCTGCAGTGCATGCAGTGCGTGCGTACGACTTTGAACTTTGAAGGAAAGAGCCATAAATAGCGAATCTCATTCATGTTACCCAGATATTAAAATTTAAAAAAAAAATTAACTGCTATTTTTTTGAATAATTATTAACTGCCATTTTAATGGCAAGGACTCTGCAACTCTCTGCTACTGTGTTTGCCGTGGGCAGCACTCTCTCCATTCCATTTCATAGGCCTGTAAAAAAAAAAAAAAACTTTTTGTCTTTTCTTCCTTTCACCAACATGCTACTTTACTGTAATTAAAGAATTTTTAAATTAAGATTAATTAATATTTTATTTATAATAATATTATTATATTAAAATACATAAGTGATAATTTTACTTTTTTAATTAAAAATTATTAATACAATAAATAATAAAAAAATATCTTTAAAATATTCATTAGTAAAATTTTAGTTTGATGATCCAATTTGCATGTTTGGTGGTAGAAGTAATAGTAGTACTGATATTTTATTACATGCCGCAAGGCTAGCAAGTTAGAGGAACATTAATACACTACCATTCTTTCTTTCAAGGAATTTTGGCCGGTAGGTGACATATGATATAATCTTTTTTATTTCTGCTATGGCTATAATAAATATGTGGAGGAGCTGATGAGGTTTTTCCTCTTTTTACGAGGCCTAAAAGGCGGCAGCACCTGTCATTATCCAAGAGTGTTGTGGAACATTAGTGCCACATTACCAATAGGAATTCAATGTCCTGATTGATATATCCTTTATCTTCCATGGAAGATGCTCTCCATATATCTAGACTTAAAATGATTTTCATTTTCATTTTTGAAAAATGTGCATGTTTATATGTTTGGTCATATACAACTATATAGTGTAATTCAGTCAGTCTGAAAGAAAGAGATATTGAGATTCATCCTCTCGTGTGGAGTGTAGTATTGTTGAGGGTCAAACCTCATGTGAGTATCTTGATTTAGATAGTTCCTCAAAAGAAAAAGAGAAGAAAGGGTTGCTTTTATTAAGCTTCA
>JAQSVH010170277.1:0-18260 GCA_029448705.1 Adansonia digitata
TATAAAGAAATTGACTCTCGCTTATTGGTAGGTAAACTAGTGGCCCTAGTATTCATAAACCCAAGATCACCACTGTACCCCAGATGGTATGAGGAGAACACTTAGTATGAATACCATGCTGGAGCACTAGGCCATTCCATACTGCACTTTGTTTAAAAAAAGAGGTGCAAGGTCTACTAGAAAAATGAGTGATCAAGATTAAGGTCTTGAACCCAATGCTGGGGCCAATCAACTCCGTAATCATGAGTGAATATGATAATCAATAGGAAAGATTACTGATCAAAAAAAGTGTTCGAGATGTCAAAATCTCGATGTGCAAATTCTGGCAAGCTTTTGTGAAAGCTGGAATAACAACAGATGATAAAAATGTCGTTGAAATATCCTGCTACCACTATGATCAAGAACACAATTTGTAACATTATTCATCATTCTTAGAAATGGTCCAATGGATGATGGATCAGTTTGAGATCGAGTTTTACAATAAGTGGGATAGACATGAGGATCAATCTATGCTACTGACAAAGAGAGAGCTACCGATAATCAAATCCTAAGCCATCTGTCTCTTATAAGCATGAAAAATAGAGCTAATAAAAGTTTTAAGTAGTATGCTGCAAGATGGATGGAGGAGGCTACCAAATTCATTCTTTACTAACAGAATAAGAAATGATTATTGGATTCATTAGCATGTTGCAAGCCCCTTATTATGAAAAGGTAGCGAAAAGCTTCCCGAAGAGTTTCACGGATTTGGTTGTACTTTGTGGGATAATCGATGGAACTATGAAAAATTAATCGGGCAGAAAAAACATCTATAAAGACAAAGGGAAAGGAAAAATAAAGGCTATTCAATAATCAAAGTCTGATACTAAAGCCAGTTTATCGCAAACTCGTGCTAAGTTAGACCTAAAGAGAATGGTCATTGAAGAAAACATCAAGATTGTAGAAAACATAGAAGAAGTTAGAACACCGATGAATTTGATTTGGCAAATCTTGGTGCAAGTAAGCTACTTAATGTAGTTGAGAAGACAGAGGAAAGAATTAATGACTTTTTTGATTTTTATACTATTTATGGCCATACTCTTCAAAAATGCATAGGGTTTTGCACTATGGTTTAAAGGATGATGAATAAGGGTAGCATCGAATTCTATGATAAAATGTAAGCCTTGCAAACCGATTCCATAAATGCAACATCATCTATCAATACTATTAAAGAAGAAGAAAGTAATCCTCCTTACGGGGTTAGAAGGCCATTGATCTTGTACGATAATGGACTGAAAGCCAAAGCCACCCCTATTCAGCCTATACCAAGGATGATCATTCAATTTCCATCTTCTTTCCCTTATAAGGATGATAAGGTGGTTCCTTGAAACTATGAAAACAAAACCTTAATCATCGGGGAGTCCAGTCAAAGCAATAAGCATGGACCTTTCAAGATTAAGTGATCTAACTCGGAGTGGCAGATGTTATGCCCTAATAGCATCAAAAAGTGAAACTCAGCAAGAGAATACTAATCTTATTCCTCAAGCACCAAAATCTACAATCAAAAACTCAAATTTGATAGCCTTCAAAGAGCCAGTGAATGAGAAAAAAGCTACAAAATTCCTCAAGTTCATCAAACATAGGGAATACAACATTGTCGATTAGTTAAACAAGTAACCCACCAAGATTTCTGTATTGTCACTACTGTTAAATTTTGAAGCTCACAGGAATGCCCTTCTCTAAGTTTTGAATAAGGCTTATTCCCTCCTGAAATTTCTATAGTCAGTTGGATCGTTTAGTGAACAACATCACTGGTAATAATTATATATCTTTCAGCGATGATGAAAGCCCTTGCGAAAGGAGAAAACTACAAAGCCCTTTATATCACCATGCATTGTAAAGGAATTATGTTGCCCAAGGTGCTCATCAATAATGGGTTAACTTTAAATGTAATGCCCATGTCATGCTTGAACAAACTCCCCATTAATGCATCTCATATCCAAAATAGTTGTATGATTATGCAAGCGTTCGACAGAACTTGTCAGAACATTGTAGGGAACATCACCATTCCACTCCAAATCGACTGATGTACTACCAAGTTAAATTCTATGTGATGGACATTGCTCTATCATATAATTACCTTTTAGGAAGGCCTTGGATTCACTCTACTAGGGTGGTACCATTATCTTTGCACCAAAAGTTAAAATTCATCTTCAAGAACAAAGTTATCAGTATCGGAGGAGAAAAACATATCATTATTGCTACCTCAGCTGCTGCCTTATATCTTAAACCTGATGAAAATATCCTAGAATCTTTTTTCCAATCCTTTGAGTTTTTCAATGCTATTTATATCAAGGAAGGGTTGCCAATAGTTTAGCCTAGCCTATCCGAGAGTACTCATATGGGTTTAAAGTTGACTATTGACAAAGGTGCCCAAGCTAGAAAGGGATTCAAAAAACACCTCCAAGGGATTGCTGAAACGTTAAAAGTTGTAAACCAGATCGACAAAAAAGGGCTAGGATTCAAGCCCAATTCACAGTAAAAAAGAAAACAAGCTCAAAAAAGGCATGAGAAGAGGATGGCCCATTTGTCAGCATGGAACATGGAGGATGAGCTAATGATATTCCCATCACTTCAAGAAAGTTTCCACCCAAGGGTACATGTAAATACTAGCTCTGCTAATGCTGTGCTTATATTGAGCAAAGCATTCAAGGATTTCCCCATAAATGTAATTGCTAAGCTAGAAATGTCAACCATAAGTTTAGAGACTAGTCTATGCCTTCCAAGATTTGTTTCGAGTGTTTGGACTAAGATAAAGATTCTTGTACTGTTAAAATCTATTTCAAAGTAATGCTATGAATTAAACCTATATGCTCTCACCCAAAAAGCAATGTAGGATCCTTTGCATGGGCAACTTTTACTAAGTGTTCTCAATGAATATGACTATGTATTATGCATTTATTCTTTATGTTCATAGTTCGCTCCAACCTTAGATCTTTCTTTACATATTTTTCCACTTATATTGTTTTTTTTCATATATTTAGGCACCCCGATAAAGGTGACATGAATGTTCTTATTGAAACTTCAAAAATTGATTTCGAGCAATTGACCTGTGCCAGTGAGATCAAATCTAAAAGGAATCTTGAAAGGAACCTCATACCCCTACACCTACTTCGACTAGTTAAACAGGAAGAAAAACAGATATTATATCATGAAGAACCCATTGAAACCATAAACCTTAGAATAGAATAAGATAATAAAGAATTCAAGATTAGAACTTTTTTAAAACCATCAACTCGAGCTAAACTAATAAGTCTCCTCCAAGAATATCAGGATGTGTTTGCCAGGTCTTACCAAGACATGTCTGGATTAGATACCAGCATTGCGGTCCATAAACTTCCACTTAAACCCAAATGTAAGCCCATAATACAAAAGTTCAGAAGGATGAAACCTAAAATGCTTAGATCAAAAAAGAAGTGAAGAAACAATTTGAAGTAGGATTTCTCAAAGTAGCCAAATATCCTGAATAGTTAGCCGATATAGACCCAGTTCCTAAGAAAGATGGTAAAGTGCGAATATGTGTAGA
Organism: Adansonia digitata; assembly: GCA_029448705.1. Classification (NCBI taxonomy): domain Eukaryota; kingdom Viridiplantae; phylum Streptophyta; class Magnoliopsida; order Malvales; family Malvaceae; genus Adansonia; species Adansonia digitata. Next base: position 3,563 of record JAQSVH010170277.1, read on the forward strand.
TTATAAGGATCTAAACTGAGCAAGCCCAAAAGATAATTTCTTTTTGCCTCACATTGATACCCTGTAAACAACACAGCTAAAAATGCATTATTTTCCTTCATGGATAGGTTTTCAGGCTATAATCAAATCAAAATGGCGGCTTAAAATATGGAAATGACCACATTCGTAGCCATGTAGGGCACTTTTTGCTACAAAGTGATGCCCTTTGGGCTTAAGAATGCTAGTGCAACTTACCAAAGGATGATGGTAACATTGTTCCATGACCCCATGCATAAGGAAATCAAGGTCTATATGGATAATATGATCGCCAAGTCACCAAAAGAGAGTGAACATATGGCCAATTTGTAAAAACTCTTCAAAAGGTTTCATAAATACTAGCTCAAGTTGAATCCTACCAAATGCACATTTGGTGTCATATCTGATAAACTATTAGGTTTCATTGTGAGCAAGAAAGGAATAAAGGTTGATCTTGATAAGGTTACAAACATTCAAAATTTGCCACCACTTCAAACTCAAAAAGAAGTGAGAAGTTTCTTAGAAAGACTAAACTATATAGCCCGATTCATATCTCAGTTGACTGACAAATGCAATCTGATCTTTTGATTGCTTCAAAAACAAAATCTTGAAGAATGAAATCAAAAATGCCAAAAAGCTTTTGATAAGGTCAAACATTACCTTTCGAACCCTCCAATACTTTTACCACTAGTGCCCAGCCGATCGCTAATCCTATATCTATCAATTCTAGACAAGTCGATGGGCTGTGCATTAAGAGAACATAATGAATAAGGAAAGAAAGAACAATTTATCTATTACCTGAGCAGGAAATTTGTAGAATAGGAAAATAATTATTCCTTTGTAGAAAAGCCATGTTGTGCTTTAGCTTGGACAGCCCGGAGGTTAAGGCAATACATGCTGTACCATTCTACATGGTGAACCGCTAAGCTTGATCTTATCAAGTAATTATGCGAAGCTCCTATCTTGTTCTAAAGGTTAGCCAGATAGCAAGTTTTGCTTTCTGAGTATGATATCATGTATGCAAACCAGAGAGCCATCAAATATAGTGCAATAGTAGACTTTTTGGCAAGTTAAGAAAATAGATGACTATCAGCTTTTAAACTTTGAATTTCCTGACAAAGACTAGATGTGCGTATTTGAGGTAGAGAACACTGTCAACTCCTCATGGAAAATACACTTTGATGGAGCTTCAAACACACTAAGGAATGGAATTAAGGCAATTCTTATCTTACTTAAGGGAACCATTACCCTTTCATAGCCAAGTTAAACTTTAACTGCACCAGTAACATAGCTGAATATGAAGCTTGCATCATAGGACTCCAAGAAGTCACTAAAAGAGGCCTCTAAACACTATAAGTGTTTAGAGATTCAGCCTTCGTCATTTACCAACTAAAGAGAGAATGGCAAACACGTGATGATAAACTGATCCACTACAGGGATCTAATATCAGAGCTCAAAAAGAGTTTGATGATCAGCTTTCAACATCTACCTCGAGAAGAGAACCAAATTGTTGATGCCTTGGCCATTTTATCATCTATGTTCAAAGTCAATAAGAATCAAAGATCGCTCATGTTCAAATGAGCATCTATACAAACCCAGAACAACATCAGAATGTTGAAAAAAATAAGGATGATTTGCCATGGCATCATGACATCCTTCAATACATCAAGGATCAACGGCACCTAAAAGATGCCATCGAAACTGATAAGAGAACCATCAGATGATTAACTATAAACTTTATTTTAGATGCTGGGATTTTGTACAAGAAAGGCTAGGATTAGGTGTTATTTCAATGCATGGATGCCTCTAAATCCAAAAGATTAGTTAAAGAAGTTCATGAAGGAATTTATGGTTTGTACACCAGTGGACACCGAATGGCAAGACAAGTCATGCGATCAGGCTACTATTGGTTGACTCTTGAAAATGATTGCATTAACTATGCTTGAAAATGTCACAAAATGCCAAATCTATGTTGACAAAATACATGTCCCATCGACACATTTACATGTTATGATAGCCCAATGGCCTTTTTCTATATAAAGCATGGAAATGATCGGACTAATTACATGCAAGGCTTCTAATAGGCATCATTTCATTTTGGTCATAATTGATTATTTCACCAAGTAGGTAGAGGCAGCTTCCTATGCCAATGCCACCAGATCTGTCATGTGTAAATTTGTAAAACATGACATATTTGTAAATATGGTCTTCTCAAACAAATCATCACGGATAATGCGCGTAATCTAAAAGATAAAATGATGTAAGCAGTTTACGCTCAATTCAAGATTAAGCATCGAAACTCCATCCCATGCCGTCTAAAAATGAATGGGGCAATTGAAGCAGCCAACAAGAATATCAAGTAGATAGTTGAAAAGATAGCTGAGACATACAAAGCTTGGCATGAAAAGTTACCTTTTGCATTACATGCCTATTGCACAGCAGTACAAACTTCCATGGGTTCTAGCCCATTCTTTTTAGTCTACGGCATAGAGGCTATCTTGCCAATCAAGGTTGAAATCCTTTCACTTAGAGTCTTGATGGAATCCCAACTTAAAAAGCTGAATGAGTTAAAAACTGATATGAGTAACTTAATCTCATTGAAGAGAAAAGAATTAAGGGTATTTGTCAGGGGTAGTTGTATCAAAAGTGAATAATAAAGGCCTATAACGAAAAAGTCTGCCCTTGCCAATTTTGAGAATGTGACTTGGTACTCAAACAAATTCTTTAGAACCACAAAGATCCTCACGAACCAAATTAGGAAGGGCCATACATGATGAAACGTGTATTCTCTGAAAAAGCCCTAATTTTAACCAAAATGTATGGCAGCGACCTACCTAACCTTGTGAATTCTAACTCTATTAAGAAATACAATGCCTAAAAAGACTTCAAGATGACCCGAAAGGGCATCCTATTAGTTCTTCGCCTACCACTCTAAAAAAATAAAAATAAAAAGAGAAGAAAGAAAGGAAACCAGCTTAAGTTAAAAATCTGAGAGTGCGACTTAAGCAACCAAACCCTTTTCCCTATATTCACAACTCTAGTCAAGACACCAAGTCATAACCTAACCCATTATTTTATGGTGGCCAAACCTTATCCACACCTATACTCGAAAAATGGAAACCACTTAGCTTTGAAGCCCCCATCCTATGATGACATAATCTAAGGAATCTTCTTATGAGTCGGCCAGCAGCAAAAGGATTAATTGCTTGAGAAAAATTGCCAAGGACTTATGCTTGAGATTTTGCGATAAAAACATGTTCTGATATTGTAGAGGAATCTAACAAGCTAAAACAGAGAGTATCAGTGGAGGAATATCAAAAGAGATTTGAGGAACTTAAGCCATATTTCTTGCACTATAATCCCTAATTATCTGAAGAGTATCTTTTTTTTTTTTTTAGTTTTATCAGTGGATTAAAAAATAAGCTTAAGCCAAAGGTAAAGGCAAATGAACCAATGAGTCCAATAGCTGCCTTTAAGCAAGCTAAGCTACATAAGCTTACTTTAAAGATGGACAAAAATATTAAACGGTCGATCAAGTGTAGGGTGGGTTCCACTTTAGGACCTTACTTGAAACTACTGTTGCTCAGAATATACATCATTCTGAACATGTCAATAGCCCTTGAACCAATAGTAACAAATATGCTTTGATTGAACACAAAAGAGCTAACAACCTGTGTTTTAAATGTAAGGATAAATTCTTACTTGGGCATGTGTGTAAGGTCATTTCAGTTTACTTACTATTGAAGAGGCTCAAAAGGATAAGTGAGCTAACTATAGAACAAATTCAAGTAGTAAAGGAGCCTACAACATATATGGATCCACCAGATAATAATATAGAGATTTCCATTAATATCTTAACAGGCAATGCAAGTTATAGTACATGAGGATTAAAGGTAGCATTCAAGGTAAGTCACTGGGCATTCCTCTAAGCAATGGTAGCACTTATAGTTTTATCACTCCCAAGTGGGCCAAAGAAGGGGTGAACTTAGTGCACACTAAACCTTTGGCTATCATAGCAGCTAGTGGAAAAAGATTGTACAACACAACTAAGTGCAAAGAGTTGAGTGGAATATGTAAGGTCATCATTTCTCCCAAGATTTTAGAATTTTACCATTAAGGGGAAGTGATATGGTAATAAGAATAGGCTAGATGAAGAAGTTTAGCCTACTAGTCTTTGATTTTAAGCAACTCTCTATAACCTTTAAAAGGAATGGGGAGGAGATTACATTAAAAGCTAAGAGCACATCTACTACTCTCATGGTAATATCTAGTGAAAAGTTGCAAAAAATAATAGATAAAGATCCTGAAATGGTAATGGAATATAGATGTTGATTAAAGAGCATGAGAATCAAGAAGTGATAGCTCTAATTTAAGAATTACTGGTTGTTTATGATAATATCTTTGAAGCACCTCAATGTTCACTACTGGAAAAAAGCCATGACCATAATATGCCATTTAAACCCTATGCCTAATCAATTAATCTTAAGTCATACATGTTCCCTCATTTCCAAAAGTTAGAAATTGAGAAAATTATCAAAATTGCTAACAACCTTAGTTATTCTGACTATCAGAGCCTTTTTGCCTTTCCATGTTTACTAGTGAAAAGAAAAAATGGTATTTAAAGGCTTTGTATAGATTACAAGTGGCTTAATTCTATGACCATTAAAACAAGTTCCTTATTCTAGTTGTAAAGGATTTATTGGATAAATTTACAATGGCTTAGATATTCTCTAAAATTGATTTGAGATCCAACTATTAGCAGATAAAGGGATAAAGGTCAAGGAAGCTGACATCCCAAAGATGACCTTTAGAACTCATCAAGGTCATAATGAGTTTAAGGTGATGCCCTTTAGACTTACTACGTTTAAATCCCTAATAGTTAGAATTTTTTCTTCAAACTTAAGAAAGTTTGTTCTTGTGTTTTTTTTGTTGGTGTATTGATTTATAGTTATGGTCTAAAGCAACATATTCAACACTTAGAGGTTGTATTTGAGATTTTGCGAGCTTACAGTTTATATGCAAAAAGTAGTAAGTGTTCTTTTAGTCAAAGCAAAGTAAAGTAGTTAGGCCATATTATTTTAGCCTAAGAAGTTGCTACTAACCTTGCCAAAATAGAAGTTATGAAGAAGTAGCCTTTGCCTAAGTGAATAAAGTCTTTTAGGAGTTTTCTAGGGCTAACTAGGTACTATAATATGTTTATTAGATATATATATAAAAGGTTATCAATAATCCTTTTACTAATATGGTAACGGATAGTTTTGCATGGACACCAGTGGCTCTACCTACTTTTAAGCTATTGAAGGTTATTATGAGTCAAGCACCAATACTGGCTTTACTTGACTTTAGTAAACCATTTTGTTTGGAAACAAATGCTTGGAATAGAGGATATACTTATGCAAGAAGGGAGGCTTATTGCTTATCTTAACAAGGCATTCAGACCTAGGCATAAAGAGTTGTTAATCTATAAGAAGGAATATTTGTCTATTTTGATGGCTGTAATGACCTAGAGGCATTATTTAGAAGGATGAACATTTTGTACTAGTATTAATCATGAAACCCTTAAGTATGTGCTAGAGTAAAAGTTGACCACTGTAATACATAAAAATGGTTTTACTAAAATGTTAGGTTTGGATTATACCATTCAATATAGGAAAAGGAAGACTACTGTTGCACCTGATGCTTTGTCTAGACAGTGGGAGGAAGAAGGTGATTGTAAGGTATTGACTTCTATTACTCATTCCTAAATAGGCTAATGAAGTTGAATGCAATTACTAAGGTGATGAGTATGCTAAAGTCAGAATTACTTCCTTGGTAGTGGAATTTTTTTACATATCCTCAGTTTTCTTATAAAAATAGCATATTTAGGCACAAGATAAGAGTATACATTGCTACCACAAGACTCTTCTTAGAAAGGTCATTTAGGTACATAGGCCACTTATCACATATTGAAGTTGTATTTCTACTAGCCTTAAATTGTGAAGTGGGTGTAGGAATTTGTTTCTCAATGTGAGATATGTCAAAAGAATAAAATAGAGCATGTTGTATATTTAAGACTATTACGACTAATTCTAGTTCCTGAATTGAATTACGAAGTAATGACCGTGGATATTATTGAAAGTTTTCCTTAATCACATTTTTTATGGTTGGATATTGGTGGTGGCAAACAAATACACTAAATGTGGTCATTTTTTGCCCCTTGCACATAATTATACTACAGTTAAAGTACCTCAGTTTGAAGGGAACTCTTTCCTGGTGAAATACAGCCTCATGCATGTATTGGATTTCAAGAATCATCAAAACATAAACATAAATGCAGCAGAAATAGTAAACATAGAAACAGCTAAACTTCCCTAAAGATTTTTAAGAAGGGACTTACATATAGTAATCTTTAAAATTTTTAATCAAGTTTTAATCATCCATATGATTAGAAGTTACCTTGACTTTAGATGTCAATATCTAAACACAAGAGCTCTAAGAAGTTAATTTCTTAAAAGATACTTGAAGACTATAAGTAGCAAATTTGTATTGCCTCTAACGGTTATCCACATTAGTAATTGTTGAAACCTTCTTAAGGCTTGATGGTTTTTTAATGCTAGCTAGAAGGGTTGTCAGCCCTTAACCAAAAGGTAAATTTAAATCTTGAATCAATCAAGAACCAAGAAGAGAGAGCAAGATTACGCCAAGCATAATGGCTCTTAAGGAAATGACGCAATTCTAGGGTTTTGTATAGTTGGGAATATTGTTTGAGAAAACTAAATTTTTATCTAATAAAATACATCCTCTCAAGATATTCAACATCATCCTATCTTAAAATTAGGTTAAAACTCTCTTAAAAGCCTTTAGGCCATCATATCTATATATATTAGCTTAATCCCAATCCTACTTAGATTTAGAATGAAATAGTTTTATATCTAATTAAAACACCTAAAACAAGTTGAACTTGCTTTTCCTTGTTTTAGGTTAATTAAATGGCCAGCCAACCATTCCATGCCTTAGTTGAAATCCCCTTAAACATTGGGCTAAAGGAATCAGCCCAACAAGCTTAAACCATTTTCCCTATATATGGCGCAATATTTAGGGATTTTGGGCCAAACCTATATTTTCTTGAATTTAATTCAATTAATTTTATTTTATTTATTCTAAATAAATAACATTTTAATAAACATTATTTTCATAATTCTCAAATAATTATAAACTATTAAATAAATAATTTTGAGACTCAAATTAGCTAGTATATACACATCTCCATGGATTTTATCACTATAAAATTCTTAATTTAGTTAAAACTATTTTTTAGCTTAATTTTAATATTATTTAATATTAATTATCAAATAATTAATATTACAATAATATTAGAAGGGATAATAAATAAATTATTGAGATAAGAAATTTGATTCTCAATCAAATCCTGAGTCTAAGTCAAAATTATTTCAACTAGAACTAGTATTTATCCACCTTTATAATTATGTCCTAATTTAGACATTATTTTAATAAGACAATCTTATTATTAATGCCTTGATTAGACAACAAAATATAGATTTCACAAATCTAATTTTGTCTTAAATAATAGAACTTATTCAATTAAGTCCTTCATTCAAACTACCTTTTATTTAATTAAGCCACACTTAATTAAATCCCAGATTTAGTCCAACAGATTTAGCTTATTGTATGTGACCCATTAGGTTCTGCAATGAACATAAATAATCTCATTAATCATGTTTATAGATTAAGAGCTTCTAGCAACCCATTATGACCACCCAAATATTGAAGAGTCAATATGACTTTACATAACCTTCAATAACCAACCTATTACTATAGTACGATCCTTTCACCATAAATCCCAAATTGAAGATAAGCATGGTGTAGTGCTTACCCAAACCTTTATCCATATTTGTTCTTACAACTTATGGTTAATGTTCATGGATCTATGAGGAAGTATTCCTTATAATCCATTTATGCTTTGGCTAGATACTTTAATCTAATCAACCGTGGTTAAGAACACTCAAAATATGTCTCCAATGTCACTCGAAGTGGTAAATCTTCTCTGGATTACTCATTCATCGACCATATTATTGATGATATACCCAATACCACCCTACTATAAGCATCCATCTATTGTGGACTTCTTTGTGATAGAACAAAGCATCACACTCCTCGTACGAGATGATATGGTATCATAAGTGTAAAGACTATTATTCATGACAGGCACATAAGAACATATTCCATAGACACTTGAGTGACTTATACCAAATAGAGTTCTCAGTTGGGCCATGATCAGTGAACTTGTTTCCAAAAAACAAGCACCTGTATGCTATCCTCTAGTATCTCCTATACTTCAAACTTTATGAGATCAAAGGGCTGCATGCATCTAATGGAATGAGGCATAGCATACACTAGTCTTTGTCCTTGGTCGATGCCCCGTCTCGACAATATGATAACTAGGAACATTTTTAGAAACATGGCTTTGATGCATAAAGATCTCATCTTCGTAATGTTGGCTAACTTTGCAAGGCCATTGTGTCTCAAAGGCTTTATCCAATTAGTGTTTCAATGAGCATCAGTCATGCCACTAACATGAAGGAAAACCTATGTTACTAAAACTTGTATGATGTTATTTAACTATGTATTCCATTTCCCAATCCAATTAGTTCAAGGGCATATGCTAACAAAGTTGTACTTGAAAGAGGTTCATGAGTTACATGGTTCACCCAAGGTTATTATCTCAGATGGGGATAAGGTCTTTATTAGATGGAATGGCAGGAATTAATGAAGCTTTTAAGGACCAACATTCACCTTATAACAGTTTATCCTCTAAAATCGAATGGATAGTCTAGAAGGCTGAATCAGTGCCTAGAGCAATATCTTTGTTGTATGTGTTTTCTTAGACTAAGGCTTGGGTTAACTGGTTGCCATTGGCTGAGTGGTGGTACCACTAGTTTTCACATAGCCTTGGGAATGTCTCGTTTTCAAGCTCTATATGGGTATCAACCTCTTAGTTTTGCTTAGGATGCTACTGCTGAAGTGAGAGTGGCCTCTATTAGGGATATGCTTAAGGAGAGGTAGCAATTACGCAAGGGATATGCTTAAGGAAAGGTACAGCAAAGAATGAAATTTTATGCTAACAAGAGAAGATTAGGGAGTTCCACGTGGGGATGAGGTACATCTTTAGATTTAGCCTTACAGGCAAATTACATTGGCCTTAAGAAAGAATCTTAAGTTGTCCTCTAAGTATTTTGGGCTATATCCTATAGTTGCTAGAGTTGGACTCGTCGCTTATAAGCTTAAGTTGCCAGATATAGCAAGTATACATCCTGTAGTCCACGTTAGTTTACTTAAGAAAAAGATTGGCTCTAAAGTTGTTCCTAGCATTGATCCACCTGTCTTGGCTGAAGATGGGCAGCCTTTGGTTTATCCTGCTGCTGTACTAGATACGAGGATTATGAAGAAAGGATATTGGGCTACGACTCAGCTACTAGTTGAGTGGCTCAACCTGGGGCCTGATCGTGCAACTTGGAAGGATTATAATGTTCTTAAATCTCAATTCCCTAACTTTTATCTTTGGGGACAAGTAAACTCTGCAGAAGAGGGCAATGTGATGACAGCAGCTATATCAACTACGAAGAAACGAGCCGGAGTTGAGGAAAGAAGCAAGCTGAGGGATTGAGTTGGCAAAAAGCTGAGCTGGCAGGGAATCGGTGAGGGTTTCATAGGGGAGTTGAATATTTTGTGGAGTCTGTTATTTGAATCCTTATAGTAAAACAGAACCAGTTGTAACTCCATTGAAGGAGTATATAGAGACTGCTAATGTAATTAAATAATTCATGGAATGAAATATCAGCTTCTTCTCTTATTTTCTCTATTTTCTCTTCAAGGTCTATTTCTTCTTTTATGCATTCTTAAGTTCTGTTACAGCTTCTAGGACAGAAAAAAAAAAAAAGAATTGCTTAATTTGTCACTAAAATAAAGTTAAACTGGCAAATGAAAGTAGGAACAGAGTCAAACCCTTAGGAGCTGTGTTTGTGACATCTTCATGTTAAAAAAAAAAAAATACAATGAAAACGTAACTAAGGCATTTAAAATTATTGCAATTTTAAGTCTAATCAACTTTCTTGTAGAAAGAAAGTGGCTTGGTATTTAGTTACGAAAATTAGCAAGCATTATTTACAAGCATTGCTCCAGTAGTGCTTGGTATATCTCCGATGTTCTAGCTATTATTCTCAATGACCTTATTTGGTTTTCTGAAATTATATAGAGAATCTCATGCATGTCTGAAATGACTTTTATAAGACTTGTTTTATAATGCTTAAATACAATCCACAGTTTATTTTGATTCAAATAGATTTTTTTCAATTCAACTCCATTCAAATTTCTTTCATTCAATTTCGATAAAATTTTAAACAAATTTCAGTTGGCAACTTTCACACGGTTGCTAAAATCTCAGCCAAATCAATAGAATCACCATCCAGGATTGACCAGTTCCTTGAAAAAAAGAAGAAAAAAAGAAAAAAAAAACACGTAAGAACACTCGATGTGGTCCTCAGCTCAATAGCAGCAAAAAAAAAAAAAAAGGAATGGCCAACTATAAGTTGTTCGACTTTGTGACTTGGAAACAAAGAAAAAAAGATGTTTAAAAAAAAAAAAAAAAGCAGCAGCCAATCCTCAAGAATCCTTAAGAACCTCCCAGAAGTTTCCATCGAGACTTTGCAAAAAGTCTCGGCTTAGCACCACGAAAAGAAGATTTATCCTCTGAGAGGCCGCCACTCCAGGATCAAAAATACTTTTTAACAATTTAAAAAAAAAATTGTTCAATATTAAAAGTATTTACATTTTATTTTAATTTTCATAATCACTTTACGTAACAAAAAAAAATCAAATAGAATTTTTTTAAAAAAAATTATTTTAAAAAATTTTAAAAATATTTTATGTTTTGTATTGAATCATTGTATGGAATATAGCATTTTATTGATGATTCCACTATAATATTTATGAAAATAACAATCAGAAATAATAAGCATTTTCTATTATAATTTTGATGTATTTAATATATTGATAGTGAAACTTTTTAATTTTATAAGTTAATGGCACAATTTTTTTTTCATTTATTCTATTATTAAATTTTCTAAATGAATGAGTCTAATTGGCATCAATTCAATTAAAAGAATTATAAGAAATTCAAAATTAAAATAATAACAAAAAATAGATAATATATTTATGTCTGTAAATATTTACTATTAAAAAGTCATAAAAACTACTCAAAATTTATTATTAAACAGTCATAAAAACTACTCATTTTTACAATAAAAACTAATTCAGATAATTTTTTTATATTATTGTCTTTGAATTTTTTTTAAAAAAAATACTCTAAATTAATTATTATAATTTTATTAAATTATTTTTCAATTTATAAAAGGTGATCCATTCCGAAGCGGCATCATCCTGGCAGACCAATGACATGCAATAACTTTGATTGCATGGTAGTTATATTTAGAAAAACCATCTGCTACTTCTCCTTAACAAACTTACATTCATCCCCTTGGATGTCGTGGGGAAACTAAGCTAAGCTTAGGTAAGCTCAGCTGGAGCATTGATGTGAGGGGAACCAGCCAGCACCTCTATGCAGTTACAAGGGCGGGCATCTCTATGCAGTTATAAGGGCGGTGTTACCATCATAGCAACCTTTTGATTTGCATTTTTGTTTTTAACTCACAATATCCAGAACGTTTTGTCATTCTGATGTATAAATATAATGGTGCTGAAAGTTCCTTTTTGTAAAATCAAATACGAAATGGAAGGTCTTCCCTTTTGCTCTCTTTAGATTCTTTATCTTCACCTCTGAAAATTATTTTAGAATAGGCAACAACACCGGTTGCCAAGCACGGGCAAGCTCTCTCTCTCTCTCTCTCTCCCCCTATATATATATATATATATATATATATATATATACATATATTAGCATTTCGTTTTCACGTAAACTTGATAGCTTCCATCCCATCTAATTGATGTCAAATACTCGGCAACTCGGTTCAACTAATTGGCTTTTTCATTCGTTCTAACAAAGGGTGTGATTCAAGCAGAAAGCAAGAGTCATTTCTTTAGCCAATATATATATACATATATATATATGTATATAGACTTTGCTCCTACTCCACTACCTCATGTTCACCATAATCCCTTTCAGTCAGTAAATACCTTTTTCCCCCAACTAGACACTCTATCTTCTATAAATCTTCTTCTCCATTTATGTTTCTATTTTCCTTAAATCTCAATTTCCAAAAGCCATAGAATTTCAACACTTATTTCTCTCTCATTCACTTCGTAACAAGTTTTATTTTGTCTGGTTTTGCTTTTTGGAAGAAACTCGTACCCTTTATTGTGTAGGAATTGACGTTTATACTTATTTGTAAAACCTTCTTTCCTCCGGTGTTTGGAATTATTTGAATAAGTCAATGGTGGATAATCTGTGATCCAGGGTTCTTCGCAAAGAAAGCAAATTAAACATAATACCCTTCTAAAAGGAATATTGGTACTCTTCACCTGCATAATAAGACGTGAATAGATGGACACAGGTAAATGCATGATTTGTCTCGGAATCATTCTTTCGTCTAAACCTATCAATACAATAAGTGTATCATATCGTATTTATATATTTTCATATCTCATAATTATATTTAAAACAATATATTTATATAAATTTTGAAATGTTTATAATTTTTATTATAAAAATTTTAACACAGTTCCCGTGACAATAACTGAAAGCTAAGGCTTAGAATGAAAAGATAGCAGAAAGTTTTGAGCACCGGCAAGTGGAAATTCTTAAGGTCCTTAATGAGCATCGGCAAGTGGAACTTCCTAAGGTCCTTAATTGCTCCAAAGATTGAATCAAGGATAACTGAAGTTTCTATCAAATATTCAACTCGAATTGGTCACCGAGAGACTAATCATGCTATTCACGCCACAAAACAAGATGCAATAAAAATATCATTAGTTGCAAATATGGCCATAATAATCCACACTGCTAAAGGGTCCAAATCTGAACAAAGACATAACAAAAATAAAATAAAATAAAATAAAATAAAATAATTTATGAAAATATGAAATACCATATCATGCCCTTCACGTTGAAACCTAAAGAGGCTTCACTGTCACAAAATTTATTATCAGCATATAGTTGCCAACAACTCACACATGAACTTAGAAGGGAGAAATAAAATTAAGAAAAATAAATAAATGGAGAGCTGGATTTACAAAATTCCAATTCTTCCCATACTAGAGAGAAAGGACAAATTCCCGGACACACAAATACAGCCGGGCTCACCTCTCCGGTCCAAATTTTAACATCAATGGCCCTACCTTCTGTAGAAAAAGAAACAATATAACAGAAGCAAGGAAAAATTACAAAAATTCATCAAAGAAAATCAAGTGCAAACCAGACCTCCTCATATCAGAGCCTTTGTGCCTCCAGCAGCCTTGTTATCCTTCTCCAGGAACAAACCTCGGGAGATTTAAAAGGGTATTGACACGAGAAACTCCTTCAAAGGCAGACCAATCTATTCCTAGTTCTGAATTTATTTTTTCCTGCTTTGAGGAATCTTCATTCCCTCCTGCAAGTACTTCTTTGCCAGTTCGCACAGACCCAGACCAGTTAAGACTGGTTACAACATTAAGACTATCGTCTTTCTCACTGTTGTTGTCAACTTGGTTCATTGAAGTTGGCTGCACTTTTGTCTTGGCATTGGAAGCATAAGAAAAATTGCTCAAGTTAGAATCAAGGAAGAGGCAAACAACAGCACAATCGTCAACTTTTGAAGTCGGGTATTGGTATCTCCAAGCGCGAACGGCTGACTCAACCAAGGCTCGAGCAGCAGATGAACGTGCTGGGGCAGATGCTATAATATCTACCACTTCTTTGTTTGAAAGAACATCCCAAATCTGCAAAATATTGACGCAAACCTTAGATTTGGAGAAAGGGCTCAAATGACATTATTTTGGATAAGAATTCATGTTGGCTACATTACCCCATCTGTAGCCAAGACAATAAATTCATCCTTCTCTGATAGGCTTCGATAAGATATTTCAGGCACGGAGATCAGGCCAAAATCCTTGAGGCAAAAATCTCCAAAAGCCCGTGCCATGGCAAGGCCAGGAGCATCATTTTTTGGCAGCCAAACTCTGGCAACTTTAGGTTCATCTTGAAGTGCAAAGACACGGCCTTTACATTTTCGAATTCTCTCCGCTTCCGCTGTAAAAAAAAAAAAAAGAGTAGTATTTAGCACGAGCTTGATATTAAAAAGTACAATGATTGGTAATAGAAGCAAGCAATCAGACTAGACCAGGAAATTTATTTTTTGCTTGTATCCTCTGTTGAAGGTCAAGGGCATATAACCAAGCAAATTGAAACAACAATCCTAATTGACAGTTTAGATCTTCACCAGACTCCTTTATAACTGTTGTTTCAGAAAAATTGCAAAGGTTTTGCTCTTAAAATGAATTCTGCGTTTCCATATCCAGATGGACTTCTAGATAATTTCCCATTGATTGCAAAATTGGCCTCATCAAATTTTCATAAATTGATTCATTACTCATAACATACATGGACATCATATTTATAAAACCTTTCAACATTTTGAAGTCTTATTCATTTCATCATACATATGATGCTCATAAGCAAATCAATCGGTTTTGC
>JAQSVH010170288.1:11451-22364 GCA_029448705.1 Adansonia digitata
AAGCCCATTTTTAAGTTGCAACATGGGATTTCGGGTAACATCCCCTCCTCTTATCTTTATCCACCTGAGCATTTAACAGGCATGTAAAACAAATGAAAAAGAAAATTGTTTATGATCCGTGTAAAAGTGTTAATGGATCGAATAAGGTCATGATTTGAATGCTTTTTGAATTTTTTTAAGCAAGAATCAAACTTAACTTAATTTATAAATTTAAATTATTATTCAAAAAATAAAAAATATTTTATAATTAAATTTAAATAAAAAATTTATTATTAATTGCAATTCAAATCGGGCCGGTTTAGATCATAAAAAACAACCGGCCTCAATGGTTAAAAGATATGCCCAAAGGCCAGTTCGAATGGATAGGCTGCACGTGTATGTGATGGCTAATTAGAGAGGAACCAAGGATTAATTTACCTATACTCGGAGACTAAGACGTGAATGAAGGTTGCCAAGAAGAGTTTAGCGTACTCTGACCCTGCACACTGCCTGATTCCCGAGCCAAATGGCATATAGTTCTTGGATATAACACTTGGTTCAAGCTCCTATTTTTCCATTCAAGGTCACATTATAGAACCAGAGTGCAAAAAAGGTAAAAAAAAAAAAAATTATTTCTTCTGATACTTTGAAGGATCAACATTGACCAATTTCTGTCTTGAAAAAAACTGTTTTTTCTCACCTTCCAACGCCATGGGTTGAATTCAAGTGGATCCTTGTAAACATCGGGATTCAACTGAACTGCGGTAGAGACAAGCATAACCGCCCATCCTTTCGGAATTGTATACCCTGTAAACAAATAACCAGATGATCATCAATGGTAGAAAAATGAAACTATACTCTGCAATCAAATCGAGGGACGTTAAGCACATTAAAGCAGCTTTTTTTACAAGTATTTTTTTGCATATACCATTGACTTGAATATCTTTACGTGCCCTTCTTAACAATCCTGGTGTAGCGTTTCCTAGCCTGAGTGTCTCATTGATAACCTGTTGATAAAATAGATAATTTAATTTGTGAGATAATTGCTGGTATTTCTTTGTCAAAAACGAAAGTTGAAGCCTTGCAGTTTGATTCAAATCGCGTACTTGAAGGGTAAACGTCATTGATTTATATTCTTCCCATGCTATTGATGAATTTGGGTTCAATCTTTTCTTTCGTATTTCCTCATGCTCAGCCTTATAAACAAAGCACAAACCTCCGAGATTAAACATTAGCGTGACAGCATCTGATATATATTTTTAATGTTAAAAAAAAAGTTCAGATCCAGAGAGGTATGCATATTTACAGTTAATTCCTCTAACACCAGAGGGTTTTCTCCAAGCAACTTTACGAGCACTGCTGCTGTCGATGAAATCGCATCAACGGAAGCAAATGAAAGCCCAAACATCAGTTGACCAATGAAAGCTTCTGTCAAAAACTTCTCAGATTTCATGTCTCCTAGAATATGATCTAGTAAATCGCCTTTGTGAATCCGATCAGGTGAAGCGAGCCTTTTCTTTATAATAATAGACAGTATATCTAATGCTGCCTTATGGGCCTGTAAGAGTGACATTGAGTCAAATTAACAGAAAATGGCTTCCAAACCCAACTTGATAGTTTAATTTTAGAACGAAATTACCTTCAAACATTTGTTATACGTTGTACCAGGGATGTTCAAGGGAAACGACAAGTAGCCACGTGACAAGCAGGTGAACATCTCTCTTAAGTTTTCCGAAGATCCTTCAACATCAGAACTGTAAAGCTCCCTCGTTGCAAAGTTAAAAGCCATCTGTTTTTGCCAGAGAGATGAGTTCTTAGTTAAAAAGCAAGAAAAAACATGGAATCATTACATGTTTGATAACCCACGGCAATCTTAGAAACATACAACTGAAACAGCATCCCTGACTTCAATGGATTCCTGGTTGGACCAAGAGCTAAGGGTCTCACGAACCACTGGTTCCAACTGATGAAGCAGTTTTCCTTGAGGCTCTCCACGCCAAAGTAACTCAAAGTCAAGCTACGAATATACTTCTGAACAGAGGCTCCATCAGGTCTGTAACCAACTTGATCGAAGAGCTTTGCGAACAAGTCCAAGGCCCATGATTCAACCAATTTATTCTGTTGTTGAAAGATGAAATGGTTGAATTCGGGGTCAGCTGACACAACCACTGACCTGCCTGCCACACTGGTTTTGAAAATCGGCCCATACCTCCGGAGTCTGGTTTTGAGAAAAGGTGGAAGATCGAAGGAGTTGCTGGGGAGGAGTAACTGAAGGGATTCACCAATGAAAGGCAGCCCCATTGAGCCTGGAGGAAGGGTTCCATTGCACTTGGGATTTCTCCACCTATAAATCCAGTGAGTAATGCCTATAACAAGCAAAGCAGCCAAAGCAGCGACACACAGTTGGACAGACAACATATTTGTTGGATTCTGAATTACTCTGAAATTTTTGAGAGGCAAGAGTTGTTGTATTTGCGAGAGGTTAGGTTAGATTCATGGAGGGTCTTATAGAATAATCAAATACTGGACCTGACTGATAAATAACAAAACAAATGCATATTAGTAACCGATGATGACGTGACTTCCAAGTTTCATTGAGAAAACTAATGCATAATAGAAGTGGTCCAGTCCAGACACAGCGGAGTTCTACGATAGCCCCTACCCTCAGGCTTAAGAGACCTGCTACGAGACCAGCCAAACCCTAAACTCTTTGACAAATATAGCATAAAGTATTACCAACGTCGCTTTTTTTTTTCTTCTTTTTTCCCGTGAAATGGGAAACTATCGGTAGAAAATTCCATCTTCCTTGACGTTTCCAACTCTGGAACATCAAGCATATATTTATCTCATACCAACTTCATTAAGCTAATTTCCCAATCAACACCGCAAATGTGGGTGAAAAAATTTTATTTAAAGTAATAGGTAGTTTTTTTTTAATAATTAGAATAGTTCGGAGTTATTTTTTATGTGTGAATATTTTTATAAAAATAAAATTAATTAAAATTTTTAAATTTTTTTATGAGATGACATTTTTATCTTTTATTTTATAATTTTTTTTGTAATTTAATTTAAATATTTATGTCATTTCATAAACAGAAATGATGTTGTTAAGTCAAATTATATCAAACTCACTGGTTCCTTTTATTAATAGTATAGATATAAATATAAATATTCATAAATCTTTCATTTTGATTAATAATACCAACATATTAATTTTTTTTTTGTAAAAAAAAAAATCTATAAGTCATTTCATGAAATTATGTTACTACATAGTAAATATAATATAAAATAGGTAACAAACTTGCCTCACCAAAATTCATTCACTAAATAAAAGTTCTTTTGTCGAGGGTTACTTTAGAGAAGAATGAAAGAAAAGTGAACAACCCTAGACACTACAAAATTCTTGGATTCATTCTACTATTAGAATGTTTTAAAAATCTTAATTTGTTGAGTCAAATATAGAAGTAGCTAAGAGATTCTCTTATTAACTTTTATTTGAAGTATATTTGTTTTTTTTTTTCTTCCCTCCTTTTAGAATATCACTATTCATTCTCGTCAATAATCTAAATATCTAGATATTATAAATACGTATATTTTTATTGTATTCATATTATTTATTTATTTTTTATATTTTGTTGTGTTTAAAGACTTTTTTATTAGGATGTTTCAATTACTCGTAAGCTTTTCAGGTGGCATTTTTTATTTGATTTTTTGAATTTATTTTTATTATGTTAAACTTCATATAAAATATATATTATTTAAAATTTATATAAATATATAATATTTTATAACATAAAAAATAATATAAATATGATAAAAAATAAATTATCAAACGGAAAGTCGCAGTTGTGCTTGTTGCTATTGATAATGATTCAAAACCGTCTGAAAACAACTTGGCATTTGTTTTTCTTTTTAGAATTAAAGTCCAAGAAAACTAGGGTTATAATTTGGTATGAGAAAAAGTTGATTCCATATGGTTTCAATAATTTCCATTTGTCGTTAATTTAAATCTCATCTCAACTGCAAGGCTCGCTCGCGTCGCAGGCATAGCAGTCAAGCTGAGTGAGTAGCTGCTACCGTCGTCTCTCCGTCTAGCTCCGCAGCTTGGCTAAGCCTTGTGCAGTGGGCAAACCACGGGATTTCACCGAGCATACTTGAAATTAGAATTTAAACTTAATATGTTATTTTTTTAACGTATTTTTACTCATTAAATCAAAATATTAGTGACATCTTATTAATTTATTATACTAATGCTTCTTATTATTTTTCAAATACAAGTACAAACCACAGTACTGACTACAAATTATTTAATTCAATTGCTTCTCTTCATTTTTATTTGTTTTTAGATGTGATTCAAATACTCTTTACAATTCTTTTATAAGCCATGATAAACTTATTCTAATATTACATATTTATATTCTTAACTTTTAATGTTTCGGGCACTTTTTTATATATGAAATAGTCTTTGATTTTCATGCGAGAGGTGAAATAATTTGAGGTTTGAAAACTTTTGTCAATTCCATAACTGTTTCTGATCTATATTCTTGAAGTGATCACTTCGTCGTTTATACATCTAGGGTACCTTTTCTTCACCAAATTGAGGAGGAAATTTCCATATGGCATTCATAGTTTTGAGAAAAAGAATTGGATAAAATAGCTACTCTACATAAGCATGTAATTCTTCCATGCAAGTCATATCATAATTTCTATGCTTGGGATTTGTATATCCGACTTCTAGTTTATCTCCATTACTTCAAACCTAACTATTTATTTATTGTTTGGACTTAAAAGAAAAAATTGGAAGGAAAAGAAAAGTATATAAAGGAAATTATCTTATTTTTATCCAAAAAAATTGAATAGGAAAATGTATTGCTTGACAATAGTTTAACTGGATTTGAGGTTTTTACTCGTATTTGAATAGTTTAAGAGCATAGATATCTTATTTACACACTTAATTACTCTAAAAATATAAATTATCTATTCAAGTAGGATCAAAGAATTGTTGGCTTTCTTTAAATAACAAAGCATGCCATTTTCTCTAGAAAATGGACATAATACTAAAATGTAAAAAAAAAATGCAATCCAAGATAAGGTGAGGTAAGTTGCTAATTGCTATTAGTGATGCGTGAAAAGCAAAGCGCATCTTGGCGTTGGTTTTTCCTTTTACGCCATAAAATTGAAGAAAATTATGTTATAATTCCGCATCATTAATTGATTCTCTACATCTTTGCTTGGAAACAAAATGGGAGTCAGATAAGGTAGATTTAGTCCGTACATCTTTATCATGTTTGGGTATTTTTTGCATGTTAAAGTTATATTTAAAGTATTATATATATATTTTTTGATACTTGTTGATATTGAATGCACTTCAACAATCTTATTTTTATACGTTAATAATTTATATTATATAAATTTTAATATATTTATATATTTATATTATTTTTTATTTTATATCATAATTTATATCATATTTTAATTATTTTTATATTATATAATAATATGATCTAAGATAAGATATAGACAGTACCATTCTCGGCCAGACAACCCAAATTTATGACTTAAGCCTTATTTAGTTAAACGGCTAACACTAATCGTGCCAACCCGGGACATGCAGGCCGGCTGAATAGTGGGCTTAAACCTTATTTAGTTAAACGGCTAACACTAAGCGTGCCAACCCTGGACATGTAGGCCGGCTGAATTCACCAGTTGCTTAGGCTGCTGGGTAGAAAATGGACTTATTTGCTTCCTCAAATTTAAGCTCCTTTTTTTTTGGGGGGGGTTTAATTTATACTATCGAAATTAAAAGGTATAATTTAGCATATAAGTTTAATACAATAAATAGTTTATAATAATAAAATTTAAAGTATCATTTGTTATCAAACTCATTAATATTTTATTTTATATTAAATACAATAATTAATTGTTAATTTGATGATCATTAATTCATTAAATAAAAATATTATTTTAAAAAATAATAATCATAAAGATTGACAAATTTTAACTCAAAAGTTAAAAGAAAGGCACATATTTACCAGTAGTAAAAGTGAAAAAAAATCGCTGGCATGCTTAGGTCTAATTATGTGTATCTTCAATTTCTACTGTATATGATTCCACTTTTTTTTTTCTTAAAAAAAAAAAAAAAAAACCAATAATGATTAAGTAAAAAAAGGAAAAAGGGCAAAATTAACCGAGTGGTTAAACATGAAAGAAATTTAAGAAAATATGCCACAATGCTAACGGGAGATCCGCGTTTCAGGCGGAAGCCCCGGGGTAAGTGCAAAGTCGAAATTCTTGAAAATTTAGAGGGGCATTAACGTAATCTAAACTGATAACGGTTAGAAGAGGTCCACGTGCAGCGTCCGTGCCAGAGCTTCATCTCTCTTTCCGATTCGCGACTCACCTCTGGAGTTTTTGCCCCTCCCCATTTTCAATCGATCAAAGCTTTTGTCCAGGGCTTTCAAATTTTGGTTTCATTTCAATTAGGACCTTCTATTTTTGAATGAAAAAAGCGATGATCGTTCGTTGATTTCTAAACTTTTTTTTAATTAATTATGCTGATTATCATCAAATTGAGAGAAAGTGTAGTAGCCGATGAAGATTACAGATTATCTATTGGGCTATTCGCCTCCTATTTGGGCGACGTTGATAGCTGGAGTGTTTTTAGTCATAACACTTTCGCTTTCAATGTATCTTGTTTTCGAACACCTCCATTCATACAAGAATCCTGAGGTAACTGTTTTTTTTTTTAGACATTATTTAATTATTTATATATTTTTGCTTATTTGATATTACTTTTGTTGAATTTTCTTTGTTTTCTTGGATTGGTAGGAGCAAAAGTTCTTGATCGGAGTTGTTCTTATGGTTCCTTGCTATTCTGTAGAGTCGGTGAGTTTTTTGATCCGAGTTTGGCTTATTTTTTCTGAGATGAATGGAAGCTTTTGAATCTTAGAGGTAGATTTTTTTTTATGTAGTTTAGATCTTGAAACTCCTATTGTTTTGCATTAATTTCAAAGTTGTCTGATGAAAGTAGTGTTTTTAATAATGCAAGGCTAGAATCATCAGCATGTATCTTGAGGTCAGATAAATTAAAAAATGCTTGAAATTGCTGTTTATTATTGCTTCAACTTCTGGACTGTTTGGTGTAAGTTGGATTTTTGGTAATTATGGAATGGACGTCTGAGTGAATTCACTAGCTAAATGTTTTACAATCAATGCCGGAAACTTTTGCTTCTAAAGATGCTTGCAGTGGGAAATTTCTGTAGTTAGACTCCTGAAATCGAACTGTCATGCTTGACTTTTTGAAAATCTGAAGTAAAATATTGGTGTTTGAGATTGCTGAAAATACCTTAAGACATTTATGTAAAATAAGTGGCAAGAATCTTCAATGGCGTGATCTGATATTGCTAACATGCTTGCAAATTAAAGTTGTAGCTGGTTTGATACTTCATTTTGTGTGCTCATAATTTGATTTATATTTAGCTTAGGTTACTATTTTAAGTTTCATGTCCCTTTTTGTCTGAAATTTTGAGAGTTTTAGCCTTTAGTTATGGTTTTGCCACAGTACTTCAACAAGTTATTTTTGCACCATGCATCTGATGCAATGATATGTTATTTTCTGTCTTGCTAACCTGGATTACTTTAACAGTTTGTATCATTGGTGAATCCATCAATTAGTGTTGATTGTTCGATACTACGTGATTGCTATGAATCATTTGCCATGTATTGCTTTGGAAGATACCTTGTCGCTTGCTTGGGTATGTCCATTTCTAGAGCCTTGAAGTTGAAATAAAGATCTTATTTCTGATTTCTGGATCAGCCTTGCATGATATTTCATTAAGTTACAGTTTCTGGTGTAGCATATTCTTTGTTATTTGCTTTGCTTATACCCTTGAATCTGAAATTTGGACACCCAGATGTTGTTTTCAGTGTCTTTGAAAAGACATTTCGATACTTTGCTTTTTCATTTCTTACCGTTTATGAATGTATAGCTTCTTCTGATGTCTAACATACCATGTTCAATCATAATACCCCTAATGCATTTTAGTTAAGCTTTAAAAGAAAATATGCACTACTTTGTTGGTTTTACTCAAGCAAGGTCTAGGATGTGATTATTTTCAGCCTTTACCTAAAAGCATTAATAACCAACTTTGGAAGCTTAACACTGCACATTCTACATGGTGGCCGTAGCTGTTTCAATTTGCTAGCCAATGGCTGGTTTAGTTTAAAGTTTTTTGGTGCTAAGAATGTCATGCATTGAGCTATTGATAATAAACATATGAAACAAATTGCATTGAAATGAGCACACACAAAGAAAAGGCTATTGTAAATATTTCATTAGAGAGGCATCAAAGAAGATTGGACTGTTCTGTACTTCTGTCAAGCTGATTTATGCATGCTAGTTTTTTCACATTATGGGCCTAAAATTCTGACTAATTTCTGTCAAAGTACTCATAAATTAAAGCTGGTGCAAGACATAAGCATTTCTGGTTACGGAGTTCTCAAAGCCCCATCATACAGGATAAATGTGGAAGTGCAGTACTAGTTTTTGTGCTTTGAAAACACAGGCTATTTTGTTAACTATTTTCATTTTGCATTTTTCTTTTCCCTTATAGTTTATAATGGTCTTCATTTTTCAGAGTTGACGTACTGTTTATATTTGTGGTTGATGCTGAGAAAATTTATTTTCTTTGTTGGAATCCTTCTTTCAATTTCTGCTTTTAAGGTGGGGAACAGAGGACAATTGAATTCATGAGAAGACTAGGACGTGCAAGCTCTAAAACTCCACTTTTGGGACTTGACTGCGAAAAGGGAACTGTTAAGCACCCTTTTCCCATGAATTGTATCCTAAGACCATGGAAACTTGGTCAATGGTTTTACCAAGTAGTCAAGTTCGGCATTGTTCAATATGTAAGTGCTTTTTAGCTTGATGAAAATGAAATTATATTTTTGCTTCTGTCGTTAGTTTCTTCTTTAATAGAGTTGTATTCTTTATTGGCAGATGCTAATCAAATTATTGACTGCTCTTTTAGCAGTAATTTTTGAAGCTTTTGGTGTATACTGTGAAGGAGAATTCAACTGGGGATGTGGGTAAGATGATCTTAATGTAGAATTTTGCTGGTGATAATGAAAATTTTTTGTGAGTTATCATTAGAAGACCTTTTTCTGGTTAGAAGAAAGTAAATTAGAGAGATTGTGATTCATATTGATGCCTCTTTTATAATGTTGTTTCACTTGTGAGCTAAAGTGTTTGTTTAAAACATTCTGGTTCTGGTACTCTCTTCTTGAATTTAATGTGGTGACCATTCGTTAGTGAAACAGAACTTTGCGAATGGCCCCTCTTAAGAAATTTCTCATTATCTTGGCAATTTTTTTTCTCTTATTTTGCAGATATCCTTATATGGCAGTGGTTCTCAATTTCAGTCAATCATGGGCTTTATACTGTTTAGTTCAATTTTATACCGTCACAAAGGATGAACTGGCACACATCAAGCCATTGGCCAAGTTTTTGACTTTTAAATCGATTGTGTTTTTGACTTGGTGGCAAGGTGTGGCGATTGCCCTTTTCTCTGCTTTTGGTCTGTTCAGAAGTCCGATTGCTGAAGGCTTGCAGCTGAAGTCAAGTGTTCAAGACTTCATCATTTGTATAGAGGTAGATGTCTTCAATCGCCAAAGCATTTCTTCTAGTTAGTTCTACTCTTTACCATAGCTATGCATTGCTTATTTGTAATAAATGAGTAAAAGATTTACCTATGCTTATGTAAACTGAACAGTACCCTTCTCGGTCGTAAATCCGAAAAGCTTGTAAATTCTACAAGTCTTTTTTCCAATATGAAAATTTGACATTTCATGGTATTCCTCCAGCGCAGATGGGCATTGCTTCTGTTGTTCACCTGTATGTTTTCCCTTCCAAACCTTATGAGCTAATGGGAGATCGCATTCCTGGAAGTGTTTCGGTTCTTGGAGACTATGCATCTGTTGATTGCCCTCTCGATCCTGATGAGGTTAGGGACAGTGAGCGACCCACAAAGCTACGCCTACCTCAGCCTGACACAGAGGCTCGAAGTGGAATGACCATCAAAGAAAGTGTGAAGGACGTATTTATTGGTGGTGGTGAATATGTAAGTCTTCAGGTTCTACAAATAGGTCAATTTTAGATTCCGCTTTGGTGGAGATTACTGGTTAACAATAAGTTAGAAAATAATACTGGTTTGCCTTAGTTACCTAAAGGGTAATTCATTAAGTTGTTAATTAGCATCCAATATATAATCGAAAACCTAAAAGTGTGACTAATCCCACTATGTTGTTGGGGGCTTTTTTGAAGAGCATAAGAACTTTTTTTACCTTTATGTAGTAAAATCTTTTGAAGACCGGATTCTTTTTCTTTTCTTTAGTGTGTTGACATTATTATCGCTGAATCTGCTCTTTTCTTGTGCAGATTGTAAATGACGTAAAATTTACAGTAAACCAAGCGGTTGAGCCTGTTGAGAAGGGGATTACCAAGTTCAATGAGAAACTGCATAAGATCTCTCAAAACATTAAGAGGGATGATAAAGAAAGGAGAAAGACAAAGGATGATAGTTGCATTGCCAATTCTGCACCGAGGGTAATCCGTGGTATAGACGATCCCCTCTTAAACGGGAGCATTAGTGATAGCGCGGTTGCAAGGGGAAAGAAACCTAGTAGAAAATCCGGAAATACCAGTGCTGAAAGTGGAGGAGAAAGCAGCAGCGATCAGAGCTATGGTGGGTATCAGATCAGGGGCCGTAGATGGGTTACAAAGGATTAAAAGCTTCGATGAATGATGCAGCTATTCGAACATAAGACGCGCTGGCGTGAGTGCTTCGGAGAGAGATTTCTGTCCAATTTCTTCTGGGCCCTACCTTGGTTGACATGTACAAGAGTATTATTTCTGCATAAGGTGGCTGAATATTTCT
>JAQSVH010170299.1:0-16037 GCA_029448705.1 Adansonia digitata
GTGAATTGCAAACAATGGAATTAATGGTGGGGACCACAAAATAAGAAAGAGTTATGGTATTTTAGTGAAAGAGACCGGGACTTGGATCGGAAGAAAAGGCCAAGGACGAAGATAATGATTTTTTTATTTTTTAAGTTTTGTACTGGGATAGCCAAAATGATATTGATTTGAAAGAAAAAGAAAAAAAAAAAAAACTCTTGGTGTAATACTGTTGTTGAATAGATTTGGTCCAAACACCTATACTATATATTGGTGTAATATTGATGACGGTATATTGTTGTTCAATTATCTGAATCACAAAACTAAGACTCAAGCCTAGACACTTTTATTTGTTAAGAAAAATAAAAAATAACACAAAAATAAAATAATAATTGTGTGATTAATACTATATTGTCATCAATAAGGTTTTTTTTCCCTAAATATTCTTTTAGCCAAAATCAAAACATAAAAAGACTTTTTTTAAAAAAATATTCTTTTAACAAAAATCAAAATATAATTGGATAAAAGACAGTTTAATGTAAAAATAGGGGTGAATGAAAAAAAACCATGAATTTTGTCATTCTTCTTTTTTTTTTAAATATATTTTTAAAATATTTATGGTGTTAAATAAATTTTTAATTTTATTTTTAAGAATTTATTCATAATTTTCAATTTAAAATATATTGTTTTTTTTATATTTTAATGATAAATATTTTTATATTATTATTTAATAATGAATATGACTAAATAGTACTTTTTATGCTTCAAAAATAAATATTTTAATATAAAAATACGACTACTTTAAATATTTTTAATAATTTAGAAATAAATATTACTATTTAAAAATATTTATATGAATAGAAATAATATTATTAATTATAGTCATAATAATAATTTAAATATTTTAAGTATTAATATAAATAAATTTAATCACTAAATTAAATTATTCTATGTATACAATGTTAATAAAAAAATTTACATTATTATTAAAAATTATTATTTGACAATATTAATATTATTAATATTAATTTTTAATAATAAAATTTAAAATTTAGTAATAAATTATTTTTTATTATTTTAATAAAAATATTTTAATATTTATGTTATTATTTGAAAAAGTTAAATAATCTAAATAACAAAAAATTTCTAATTTAAAAGAAAATTATGATTAATCAAATTTTGAAAAAAAAAAAGCAAGAATTATTACTTCAAAAATTTTTATCTGACCCAACAAGACCGAACCTATGGGACCAGGGAAATAAACCCGAATACTGGATAGGAGGGCCGAGCAGAATAAAAGCTAATAAGGCAGCCAATCACGAATTGTACCAACAACATTAAATTTCAAGCAAGCAGTTAAAATCCGCCACGTTTCGTACACATTTGTACGTAGACGAACACACAAACTAACACAAAATCAATGTAGAAGCTCGAAACCTTTTTCTTTTCTTTCACACCCAGGGCAACCCTTCTCTTTCTCTTTCTCTCTCTCTCTCTCTCTCTCTCTTACTCTTCAGTTTATATGTGACTGTCCGATCCCACTCGTTATGTAACTCTGTTTCTCTCCAATTTGCTTTCTCGACTAACTCAATTTTTGAGTTGTAGTTTCCCTTTCTACAACTTTGTTTCATTGGAGGATAGTGTTTGCACCTCGAAGCGCTAGTTGGGAGTTATTTATCGGATTCTTAAAGGTTTGATACTTCGAAGTTCTTCAGAGTGGCGGTTTCTGTAAATTAAGCGGAAATGGTGCCGTTTTTTCTTTGGTTACGGAGTTTTGAGCGGGTTTCAAAGGTTGTCTGGTGGATGGGTAGTAATTAGGGTATTGTTGTTTCTTTAATCTGCTAGGGGTATTTTGAGCTTAATTTATTCATTTCCATAGCTTAAAGCTGAAAATTAAGGGATCTGTAGGGCAATTTGGGTTAGTCGATGTCTTTTGAAATATTGGGTTTCTTTTGTGAGTTTGTTGAATTTGTACTGAAATGCAAAGTTGTTTGTTGGAAGTAGGAACCTTAATTTTAAGCCTATAAAATAGGGCTTTCTTACATTTAGAAGTGTGGGAGTTGCATGAAAAAATAGGGATTGTATTGGAAGAGAAATGTTTTATTCACAATTTATATTGGCAAAGAAAGGTCCGTTGGGGACGATATGGATAGCAGCTCATCTGGAGAGGAAACTCCGGAAGAATCAGGTGGCCGATACCGACATTGGTGTCTCTGTTGGTTAGTACTTTCTTAGTTTCATTTTACTTGTTGGCTTGAAATCCCAGAGTTTAAATTTCAAATTTATCTCTCTTTAATTGAATTGTTTTTTTCTTTTCCGCTTAATGGAGCAATATCTGAGTCGTCTTAAGGTTAGTTTAAGTGTTTGGACATACCCTCCCTTTCTTCCTGCTAGGCTGTGTCATAATTTATTGGGGTATTCTTTGGTCGTTGCTTCTGCTACATTAAGCAAAAAGGCAAAAGTAGGATTGGATGCAAAAGCAAATAATATTTTTTATTATTAAATTTAGAAACTGCAATCTTTTTGGAGAGAAAAATGTATGATTTTACTTCCATTGTAAGATAAGATGTTTAGAGTATAATTGGTACTGTGTTTTAGTCTTTGTTTCATTTTCATGCAATTATGATTTTACCTATTACTGTTTCACAAATTAACAACTCTCTGAGGAAGTAAATAGCTAGAAGTAATTAGTAGGCCTTTTTTATTTGTCAAATTGATATGCTGTTTTCTTTCCTTGTTGTGGTCCTTTTTGGCTGAAGAAGCTTCTTGGCTATTCTGTTGGTTTCTTTGGAAGGATATGGTGATGTGGGTGTAATTTCCTTCTGGAATATGGTAAATATCTATGTTGTTGGTAGCATATTTGTAAAATATGTTGTTTTACTTTGTTATTCAGTTGAGGAATTTTCCTATTGAGATTTTTCAGCACTTGTTGTTGGTTATGGTGTTCATGAACAAAGCTTTATGCTGATGATGATTGGGTTGTTAGATTTTCAAGTTAATATGTAATTTCTTTTCTGTTTATTGGCAGCCTTGTTACTGAGGATAATTTATCTAACTTTATGCATTTTTTAAAAATAATTTTAATTCTTTTAAATGGCTTTTGAGCAGACTCGATTCTGTTTCCTGAAGTACCAATTGCATTACGATTGTCCAGTCACCTTCTCCTTGGAGTGGTGAGGATATATTCTAGAAAGGTGAATTACCTTTTCGATGATTGCAGTGAAGCCTTGCTTAAGATAAAGCAGGCGTTTCGCTCCGCTGCAGTTGATTTGCCTCCAGAAGAATCAACTGCACCCTACCATTCAATCACTTTGCCGGAGACTTTTGATCTTGATGACTTTGAGCTGCCTGATAATGAGATTTTTCAGGGGTTAGTTCCTAATATTTACCTTTTAGATTTCCTTTCTTGATGCATTTGTTACTTTAGTACACACATCAATTGTTTTCATAAGGTATCCATAGGAACTATACGTTTATTAACATGTAGCTTTCTTGGCAGTAACTATGTTGATCATCACGTTAGCTCAAGAGAGCAGATCACGCTTCAAGATACCATGGATGGCATAGTTTACTCCTCATCACAGTTTGGATTGGACGGTTAGTACATGCTTTCGATATTGGTTATGCCAGATTTCTCGACATTTGGTTAGGCAAGTGCTAGTAAATCTAAAATTCTGCATTTTATATACTTTCAGAGCGGTTTGGTGATGGTGACACTTCTCAGATTGGTTTGCTTGATGAGGTAATCTTGTCATTCTTGCTTCCCTAACATTTGATTACATGGGCAAGTAGTCTGTAATCAGCGAGAGGATTAATAATGTAGGGATCAGTGTTGCCAAGGCGTGCACCTAGGTGTAGTAGACAAGAAACGTGCCTCAACCCATTTTGGGTGAGGCACATTTGATCAATTGCATGCCTAGTGCACCTAGGCATGCTTCCTTCTCTCTCTCTCTCTCTTTTTTTTTTTTGTTCTTTTAAGGTGCTAGCTGCTAGGTGCAAAAAAGTCCACCTGATTGAATTACACTTTAATTTCTTATATTTTTATTTTTTTCCGTTAATTTTATCTTTAATAGTAGAAAAGGAAAACTATCAAACTCTTTACTTCTCCGTATTTGAGTGTTCAACAGCAAACATGGGACCACAAGAAAATCATGCATATTTTCCAACAAAAGAAAAAGAAAATGTTACATGTTTTGTAGGAAAAACTAGACCACTCTTTTATATTCTTAAGCTTATTTTATGTATATACACTCATGTAGTAGCTTTCCACAATCCGACCCCGCTCAAATTACTATTTAACAATAGAAATATATTTTTTATTTAAATTTAATTGTAAAATATATAAATATTAATATAAAAATTAAAATTTAACTTTTTATTAATTTATAAATGGTAATTTGGGCTTTCATGTTGGGCTTGATTTGGACTTGGGCAAGAAATCTAAAAAATTTTTTGGGCTGCGACTTGGCCCAGCCCATGGACGCTTTATACTTCTAAACACATGCAAAACACACATACGCATTTACATATTGCGCCTTCACTCTAGTGGCCCTCTTTTTTCTTTTTTTTTTTGGCACCTCTGGTAATTTAAGGATTCTAGTGCCTAGAGTGAGCTTTGTGTCTTTGACAACAGTGGTAGGACCTAGGAAATTTGAAGTATGCCAAAAATATGATTTCAGGGTGTACATGGATATATAGGTGAGCAACCGAGAATCTGTTTCTAGGGTGTACATGGTTGAGAAAATATGGTTAGTTTTGATGGTTGATTTAGAATAGAAGGATTTAAGTTTGAAGTCTGCCCAAAAAAAAAAAAGGACCAAATTGAGTTGGTTTTTTCCCTTTTTTGGCATCTGTGAATGTTAACTCAAGTTTTGGGTGAAATTGTTTTTGATTTCATTGGTTTTGGAATAAGAAGAAGATGAAGGTGTAGGCTTTACAGCAATATTTCCTATACCTAGGGTTGAGGTGGCCTTATACTATCCAAAAAAGAAGCATCATAAACTCTTTTCCATTTAATGAAAGTTATATCAGTCTTTGTGGAGTTGAAGGACTCCTATTCTTTGAACGAGGTGAGATACAAGATAGGAACTATAAACAATTGATTTATAACTGCCGCAAGGGCGTAATAAACCCAATAAGGTAACATGATCCTATAATTAAGACCCTGAGACCCAGAATCTACAATTTCCAGCAAAGCTGAAAAATTTTAAATGGTCTTGACACCTTAACCTTCAATGATTATCACTCTACAGACTGGCACTGAAGTTAAAACTCCACGTGGGGTTAAGATGTCGCAACATGTCCATTTAACTCTTATCAAAATTTATTAATTTTCTAAAATATACACTAATGGATAGAATTGTCCATGGGTTGGGTTGGGTCAAGTTCGGCCAGATTGGTTTAGGTTCGGGCCTAGCCTAGATATGGTATTAACAACATATTTGTTTGCCCTAGTTTGACCAACAATTGGGGCCTCAAATTTTGCCTAGGTTCATCCTGATTTAAAATAGGCAATCCACGCCAATTCAGACCTGCTCATATTATTCTTCTACAAAAATAAAATTAGTATTATTTTTATTTAATATTTAGTAAGTTTACCTTCTTTCTTTTATTAAGTTCTAAAGCATAGATAATATAGTTTATAATATTTTCACTATACTATTATATAAATTTATCTTTTATATGATATGAATTGCAAAATATATAAATATAAAAATAATATATTATACAAACTAAAAATGGGCCGGGCCGAGCTTAGGCTTTGAAGTTGGAGGTAAGGCTCGGCCCATTTTTTACACAGGCCTTATTTTTTTGCATAATATTTTTTGCTCAAACCCTCTCAAATATCGGGCGGTCCTATAGGGTTGGATGGGTAACACGGCCCATGACATGCACTAATGGAACATGTGATAATCCTCTAACTTGCTTACTGTGTTTACAAACTTAATCGCCATTGTATAGGATATTTTCCTAAAGTTTAAAACTAAAGAAACAGAAAATATATCATATCCGACAACATTGGATCCCAAGGAAGTAAAAAAAAAAAGACATAATAATATCAGTTATTCCTTAGTTGAGTATTTTTTTTTTTTTTTTGTTTTCTTAATATATGCACGATTTCAGTTTTTCATAATTTATAGTTGACTTTTCTTGAATACCTTGTCATTTATGCCACATTAATATGGATGGGCTTGTTAGGGAGCATCAACGTTAATATGACGCTATTATAAAGAAAGAGTGGGTAAAGAACAGATAATTTTGTTTAAACTAACAGTGTTGGGAGAGTAGATGATGCAATAATCACCAAAACATAGCATAAATGGATATCCTTACCCTAAGTGCAAGTAGGACTGCTTATGGCCTTTTAGGGTGGGCATAAAGTGGCTCAATTTAGTGAGACTATCTCATTGGTTGTATGACATTAGAAATCTTGATCACTCGGTTTTTGAAGTTGAAAATATGCTTCCAGGGATCCTCTGGTCGATAGAACCTTTAAATTGCTGAATGGTTTCATTCATGGCCCTTCAAAGTTGAAATCTTTTGGTTTGTGGTATTAAACTTTTCTTCTTTATGACTTGACTGACCTTTCTTACTCTTTCTTGATTTTCTTCTCCTTTGTGCTGATCATCTACTGAAAATTCTTGTCTTGGTTTAATCTTGAGCAGGAGCTAGTCCTAGATAAGGTTGCAGCGCCAGTACCTAGTGATGTTTCAGTGTAAGCTTCATAAAAATATATGAAATGTGTTATATACCCTATTCTTTCTTGATAATGTCGTATATTAAATGCACTCATACACACTTTTACCTTCTTTCCCTTTAATCATTTTTGAATAGGGCGGTCGCCTGACTCCCCTCATTTGTAGGTTGCAATATACTGCCAATTTCTTAAGCCATCATTAATTTCACTCGCTAATTTGTGCAACTGTTTTGATTATTTTGAATTTTCTGGTTCATGCTGCTTGTTTCTGTCAGGGATAATATTCAAGGGTCAGATGTACCACAAAAACAAGACCCAAGTATTTTAGAAGCTATGCCAATGGGTGGCAATGGGGATCAGGTATTTTTTTTATTCTACATAACAGAAATCACAATTTTCTTTTAATTTAGTTTCTGTCTATCTTGTGGAAATAATTCATTTTCTAGCCATTCTATTATCTGACTTACCCTTGATAAATATGTTTTGCTTGTTGTTAGGTTGAAGGTCTAACTGCAAATTCCAAACCTGTTGAGTACGATCAGGATCCAGTTACTTCTGGATTAGTGGAAGTGCCCAACTTGTCTGGTGTTCATCACACACTAGCCGGTGGTGATTGTGTGGAACCTGAACATCGCAATCTTGCAGAATTAGACAACTCTGAGTCTGTAGAAAACTCTTCTAATAAATCTGATCTTCCTCATGGGGCAAACATTCCAGTGGATCAGTCCTTTCAAAATGATATAAATCATGATGCTATAGTTAGTGTGCCTCCTGAGAATGGCTGCCATGTTGGTGACATGGAGGAAGAACAAACTAAACTACAAGGAAATTCGTTCTATGATACTGTGTCTATGGAGTATGCATCTGCTGTTGGGACTATCAAAGGGCCTCATGGTTTGGATAAGGTGGAAGATATTCATAATCGTGTCATGCACTCAATGATAGCTGATCGGGAATGTGCAGAATCTCCTAGCTGCTCCAATGTCACTTTTGATTTGGGGGACCCTGCTCAGAGAACATGTTCAAGTGGCACTTGTGTGCCCATATCAGATGGCCATTTGGAGAATGATCAAGCATCTCATAAATTTGAATTTGGCAGTGATGCTGAAACCACTGATAATTTGGAAGATTCATGTTCTCTTGCCAAAGCAATAGCTTCAAACCCTTCGTGTCTATTGGAATTGCCTAGTAGACCAACAATTATTGACGGTGAAGCTCAAGCTTGTCAGGAACCAAAAAATTCTGAAAATCTTAAAAAACCTGTTATGGATGAAGCTTTCTCATCTGTTCAAGTTCTTGGAAGTGATAATTTGGCTGCTGCAGAGCAGAACTTGGTCGATTTGTCCGGAAGGGAGGAGGAAGTTTGTGCTTCTGGAGCTTCCATTGAGGTTCAAGGTTTGTTTTACATGTCTTATGCATGTAGTCTAACATAGATTGGTGATTTTATTTAATATTGTATGATGCCCATTTTTTATCATGATGCCTTTCTGTTGGATTTTTTTTCTTATTAACTACCATTTTTGCAGGTGAAGCCTGCCAATCACAGATGTTAGAACCTGATTTATGTGATGATCAGTTGGAAAATTCAAATAATTGTACCATGCCTTACTTGCCTGCACCTGAAAGGTTACTGTTTTCACCAGAAAGACCTTTTGATAAACCAAGTGATTTGATGGGTGAGTCTACCCCAGACAAAGAGGTCCTGCCGGGGAATAGTGAAATTGATGCTGGAACCAACCTCATTTCAGGGAAAAAGCAAAGTATAACTGAAAGTACGCTAACTGTAGAGAGTATAAACTCGGTTGAATCATTTGGAGGGCCTCAATCCAGGAGAACTGCAGAATCAATTCCCGACGATGATGACTTGTTGTCTTCTATTTTAGGTAGCTGCTCTTTTAAGTTTTAACTCTAAATGAAATATCCTTCCTTCAATGGGTTTACTTAGAAGAACGTGGATTTTAAGGCTGTTCTTCATGAAGAATAATTTTATGAATGAACTTAATTTGTCATTGCTTCAGTTGGAAGAAGTTCAGTTTTCAAAATGAAACCAACTTCTCTTGAAGTAGCATCAATGAAACGTGCAAGATCTGCACCAAGACCTAGTGCCACCAAGAGAAAAGTGCTTATGGATGATTCTATGGGCTTGCATGGCGAGTATGTTATTAATATGTTTTGATTGCTCCTTCCTCGTTTCCTTATCTCACTTATTGATGTTTTGGTTATTGTTCCCTCAAATGTATTTGAATTTTGAAAATTTTCAGTTAAATCATTTTGTTTTATTTGAGCTCACTACCAGTTTTGATATTATAAATTAAAATTTGTTTTTATGAAATTCATGCACTTGGATATTTGTCCTTTCATTTTTTCTTTTGCAACCATTTCAACTTTTAACCGACAATGAACTGTCATCCTTCCCCGAAGCACTTTTTGGTTTTCTTCTGTTGTCAACAAGTTTTGCTAGCATGGCTTTTGCCAATGGTGTTAAACTCTTTATTACCTGCTGATTTATGTAGAATATAACAGTCTATTTGTAGTATGACACTTGTGGTTTACATTGCAATAACTGGCTTAAGATATGATCAAGTTATGTTTCTCTCCAGTCAGCTTGGCACATTATCAAATATTCTTGAATAGCATTTATTCTTAATCATTTAATGTTACAGGTATTCTTTTTTCTAATTATGCATTTTAAATTTTGGCTGTAGTAATTATTACTGATTAATTTGCCCCTTTTTTTATCAAGTACAATACGACAGCAGTTGGTTAATACTGAAGGCATACGTCGCATACGCAAGAAAGCGCCTTGCACTTGTCCTGAAATTTCATTGATTCAGAGACAATTCTTGGAAGATGAAATATTTACTGAACCTATGTTTACTGGTGAGATGAAGTGCTAAAAAAATTCACTCTCTCTGCATGCTTTTGTTGGGTCAAAAAAAGAAATGAAGAATTTCAGCTTGTCAATTTTTAAAATGGGCCTGAAAATTCAATGTTATAGTTTGGGTTTTGTAAGGTAGAGAGTCGAAAGTTGGAGAATGATGAATTGCTGCATGTAAACCCCACCCCATGTTCTACTCCTAGTGGAAAATTTTTTCATACAACTGTATCTCCTGAAGGCCCTGGTCAAATTGGATTTGCTTTCATTGAGCAAAATTATAACTTCTTCTAGATGATTGTTAAATCTAGGGCATCCTCAGGCCCTAAGGACAACAAGTTGGCCTTCCTTCTACAGTTGTTTTTCCTATTAGCTTGTACGCTATTACCTCATTTCTTTGAACAAGCTATTACCTCATTTCTTTGAACATAAAAACTTTTATCAGGGATCTATCCTAATGTTTATGCATCTTTGTTTTGATTTATTGTTGCTTGAAATAATCCTGCTTCTGCTGATGGAGGACTTTTCTAAGTTGCAGATAGTTGGTGTACCTTTCTAATGCAGGAGCATTAACAATTAAGAGTTCTATGTCATTTTAAATTCTGTTAGAATAAAGTAGCTCACTTAGATCTCTATTTAGGATTTTTTATTTTAAGAATTCTAGTTTAAATAGATTATTGTTTAGGATAAGAGTTTTATTTTACTTTAGGGTAAGTTTTATAATTAAGTTTAACTAGTTAATAAGTTTTATAATTAAGTTTAACTAGTTTTTCTTTTAGGAATAGGAAGTCTTGTAGGAGTAGGAGATCTAGCCTATTTATATGCACCTAGGTAACTATTATAATGTATTCGATTATTATTTTATTATTCTATTTAAAAGGTTTCTTTTAAGAGCCTAAATCTGTTTACAGCATTTATCTTTCTCGACTATTTTCAATTCTTTTGTGTTCTAGCTATTTCTACCATCCCTATCTTGCATCAATTTGGCATCAGAGCTATGGCAGGATGTGCAAGGGGCCGTTGAAGAGGGAACTAAGAATGGCAGATAGAGTTGATCGAGTTAAGGCAGATGATGGAGGATGTGTCGTAAGCTGTACATGCTTTGCATTGACAAATACATGTGGGAGACGGAATGGACATACTGAAAGGTGACCACAATCCTTTTGATTTGCTGGAAGGTGGTCTTGAAGATGTATTAGATGAAGGAGAGCCCAAGAACCCTTTCTATTATGCTGGACTTGCAAATTTTGCAATACGAGATGGATTGAAAGAGCGGTTGTTATGTGCTCTGGAGTTGAATGGCAGAGAAGTGAATGTCCAAGTGAATGATTTTTAGGAGTTACATGTGGAAGACTGTTTGGATTGGAAAGCCAGTATAGAAAATTATTTTCAAGAAGAAGATCAGGAACTATCAGATCCAATCTTTGATGAATATAATGAAGATGATGAGGACATAGATATACACCTTCTACAAGTAGAATCATTGATGGTGATGACTAAAATGAACCAAGACGATAAGGACGAGTTGGAGAATGAAGGCAAGAAAGCTAGGATAAGTGATGATGGAGAAGTTTTTGTTAATCATATTCGAAAGGGTCTATAAGGAAATACAAGTAGGTCTAATTACTAGCAATGAGTCTTATGCAAATGCTGTCAATCAACAAAGGCGTTTCAAGGAAGGTCAAGATGAAGTTTTTGATGTGTTTTTGGGTAAAACAACACTATTTCTACCAAATATTTTGTTTAAATATGATGTTCCTATCTACAAGGTTGTGCAGAAGCTTGGAGAGTTTGTAATTACCTTTTTGAGAGCATATCATGCTAGATTCATCTGTGGTTTTAGCTATGGTATGGCTATAAACTTCGCTATTGGTGATTGGTTTCCTAAGAGTACTTATCATAAGTGGAAGTCTAAGGAGTTTGGATCGTGTAAAGTTTTTTCAGCAAATGTTGGCACTTTTTCAACGAGGGGAGAATGATGTAGGAGCATTAACAATTAAGAGTTCTATTTCATTTTAAATTCTGTTAGAATAAAGTAGCTCATTTAGATCTCTGTTTAGGATTTTTTTATTTTAAGAACTCTAGTTTAATTAGATTATTGTTTAGGATAAGAGTTTTATTTTACTTTAGGATAAGTTTAATAATTAAGTTTAACTAGTTTTTTTTTTTAGGAATAGGAAGTCTTATAGGAGTAGGAGATCTAGCCTATTTATATGCACCTAGGTAGCTACTACAATGTATTCTATTGTTATTTTATTATCCTATCTAAAAGGTTTCTTTTAAGAGCCTAAATCTCTCTACAGCGTTTATCTTTCTCAACTGTTTTCAATTCTTTTGTGTTCTAGCTATTTCTATCATCCCT
The DNA here is from genome assembly GCA_029448705.1 of Adansonia digitata. NCBI lineage: Eukaryota > Viridiplantae > Streptophyta > Magnoliopsida > Malvales > Malvaceae > Adansonia > Adansonia digitata. The sequence goes on from JAQSVH010170299.1 coordinate 11,914, forward strand.
ACCCTGCCTCATTTTCAGGTATGTCAAGTAACTTGGCATGTTTGCACCGTGAACGATATGATCTAAGTGGTATTAGGACTTCTGAAGGTGATGAAAACCATGCATCATCTGAAGTATCTAAGGATTCAGGGTGTTCCCTCAGACCTAATATTGCTGAAGGTGGAATTCAAGGGAGCTCTGTGCCTGTGATTCTTGGAAATGATGAGCAAGCACTACTTGCTGGCACTCCTATTGAGGCTGATACTCAGAAGGGTGAGTACAGTGATCTAAATGCTCAGCAGGATAAAAATGCTGTTGATGATGTACCTCAACTTTTGCAACATGAAACTTTAGGTGGGATTACGGAAATGGAAATTGACACAGATAATATTGAAGTTGCTAATGCAGCAAATCACTCTGTTCTAAACGAGTTCTGGGTACCATCCCCTACTAATCTTGTTAATGAAGATAATAGTAACGTGACAACTGTGGAGGTAACCAACAGCATCGATGGTTCCGTGGTAAATAATGCAACATGCCTTCCACCTGATCAAAAAATGAGTAAACCTGGGGAGCATTCATCAGAATTGCATATGAGAAACGACAAGGGAACTAATCCTACTGCAATTTTAGAAAATGGTGTTTAGAGTATTCTTGCGGCTGAAACTGAATCAAAAGCAGCTGATGAGATTTTGTTGGAAGAAAGTAAAGCCAGTACCTCCGTTGAGGTCAATATAACAGGCTGCTATGCACCTATTGAAAATAAAACCAATTCTCTTGCAACTATTCAAACTGGTGAATCTGTGAATGGTGCTCAAATTGCTTATGAAACTAGATATAATATGGTTGGTTTAGTAGATAAGGCTCAAGTTGAGGTTGCATTCTTGGATCATGATGACAAGGACCCTATCTGTAAGAGTAATGAAGAATGTAAAATGGATCCTAAATATTCAGCAAAGGTTGGTGTGGTTCTGAAAAATGCTTCATTAAAGGAAGAAACTCTAATTATTCAGGAAGTTGATACGGTCGATGAAGAAATGACCTCTCTTGTGGAGAATCAAGCTGTAAGTCCTTTAATACGTGTAACACTTTTGTGTTGAACTAAAAAAATATTTAAGTGCCCCAACTTGTTACCTAATTGCTGATAATTTATATCCTTGTATGAATTTTATGAATGCTCTTTTAATGCCATAGGAGAAAAGTCAACTGCAATTAAGATGGCGTATAAACATGCATCAAAATTGGGTTTTTTCTGTACTTAGGCAGAAACTTATTTTCTTAAATATATTTTAATTACTCTTGAAAATATGACTTCGTTCTATTCCAGAAAGCACGGTGGACATGTTAAAGTTCTGATAACTATTCCATTCCTCTACTCCATGTTCATGTTCAGTGGAAGTGATGCTTTTATACTAATTTATTATGTTGCTATGAAAATTGTGTTGGCATTGGCCTTTCTTATTTTATTTAAGGGATTAAAAATCCCCCAGAATGACTATTTGGCCCTGTGGGTGCAGGAATTTGAGGATGTTGCAGTTGCAAATAATACGGGTTAGATCTTATTGCCATCCATATTGCTTGTACTTTTGAGTGTTGATGGATTTTTCTTAAAATTATATTTATTTGATATTTGGAAGTAAATTACTTGAGAGTTTTTAACTGAATGGATTATAGTCTTGGGTGTAAAATTTTCACTTTTAGTTGTGAAAGTTGTAGGCAGGTTAATATTTTATTAACGATCTTGCTTTTATTTTACTTCCTTTTACACCTTGCCTCCCCCCATGCCTCCCTCCTCTCCTCTCCTCTCCTCCCAGCTTAATCAATCTCAACTCTTCTATTGGTTTACTAGGTATTCACTTTCTTTATCTTTCTTTCTTTTCAGAATTTTTGAATGTAGATGATGATGAGATAGGTGAGTATGATAATGATGGCGTGGCATGTGGTGATGAAAGTCGTCTTTCTGAAAATAGTGGATGGTCTTCTCGTACCAGGTCTATAATCTCCCTTTAGTTGATTATTTAGCTGCTGTTTACTTTTTTCCCTTTAATTTCAACATTAATTTTGCTTTGCTTGTCAAAACTTTTTTGTACCTTAATCGCTATCATCTTGATGTTTGCTCATTCTTTCAGGGCTGTTGCCAAGTATCTTCAGAATTTATTCGAGGATGAAGCTATACATGGATTTAAGGTACTTTCTATGGACAGTCTATTGGCTCGTAAAACACGAAAAGAAGCATCGAGGATGTTTTTTGAAGCACTGGTATGTCTACTGAACTTCTCTGAGAGTAATTTTTAAAGTGCATGACACTATTAATTACACCTTAATGCAGAGGAGCGTATTTGCAACTAACAGTGTTTTAGCATGCAAAACCTTGCACGTGAATTTATGCAAAAGACTTCATAATATCTCTTTTTTCTTATATGACAATGCATTACCGTTTTTCCTTTTAAAGAAAAAAATAGTAAGAAAACATGGGCTTGAAAAAATAATTTTATCTTTGTAAGCCTGTGTTCGAGTACACAACTTCGACACGATTACTAGTACACGAAAATGTTGTTATGCAAACTCAAATGCTACTTTTGGAGACCTTTTAACAAATGCAATCGAAAGATATTCTAAAATTATCATGGAACAGGATGATCAATATTAAGGATAAAAAAATCAATCCTTGAAAAGAATTGCAAGGAGTGCTCCAATGCAAAATCTGTTCTAGTATTTGCACACAAATGAATCGATGTACTTTGTTTAGATTATTATTGGCAAAAGTCCATCACAAGTCCTTGTATTATGGTGAATGAAGCATTTTAGTCTTTATACTATTAAATTGAGTATTTTAATCCTTGTACTTTTGAAATTGTAGCAACTAAGGAAAAATAGTTTTAACAGTTTCAAAAAAAAGCCATTTGAATGTTGATAAAATATTGACGTATCATGTGCTATGAAATTTTAAATTTTATACAAAAATAAGTTTTGGTTTAGGGTTAGGTTTGAGCTTTTTTTTTTTTTTGGGTATAAAATTTAAAATTCCCTATCACATGATACATCAACATTTTATCAGCATTAAAACAGTTTTTTTTTTTTTAACAATGTTTACCATTTTTCCTTATATGCTATAATTTTAAAAGTACAAGGACTAAAATGCTAAAATTAATATTACAGGGACTAAAATATTCTTTTCACTCTAGTACAGAAACTCCGAGTGGACTTTTGCTGATTATTACTCTTTATCTTACTATCCATTGTTAGGTTAGGTTAGTTTGCTTCAGTTAATATAATCTTTGATGCTGCCCTTGTTTTCTTTTTCTACTCTGGTGGAAAATAGTTTACTTATCCTCTTTGTTTATTGTTGTTAATTTCACCAATCTGCAGGTTCTGAAGACAAGAGATTACATCCATTTAGAACAAGGGAAACCCTTTGACAACATCTGTATAAAGCCTCGGGCAAAGCTTATGAAATCAGATTTCTGATCCCTTTGAATAGGAAAAGAAGATAACTGTAAGAAGTGCCATGTAGTTCTAGTTTTGATCCTTAGCCCACATCGGTAATTATTTTTTTTGAAAATATGTCTTTTTTCCCTCGCTTTTTTTATATTAAAAAATTTAGTTGTTTAGCTCATATAATTGGTAGCTTAGCGGTGGCGAGGGATGGCATATGTCGTCATGTTGATTGTAGGTGGATATTAATTGTGAATATATCTGTAAAAAAATCTCAATTCACAATTTAAGATGCTAATTTATTTTTTTTGACCGCTATTTGGTCATTCCTTTGAGATTCATTCGCGATGTTAAATAAAGGATTGGTTACGCGCTGTCTGATCAGAATGTGGACTCCTGAATTCTAGTTGAGCTGCCTAGATTTTTGGTTGTGAGCGTTGGAGTTAAAAGTAGAGAGACAATTAATGTGGTAATCTTCTATGTGTTTATAAATTAAGCATATATGTCATATGTACCTTGCATAGCTAGCTTTGATACAAATATATATTTATTCTAGAGTTGGGTAAAAGTTTTTGTAGAACAAATTTGCTAGTTGGTTTATAGATCTATCGTTATCAAATTTGGATTCTTTACAAATTTGCAAGTTGTTTTATAGATCTGTTATCAAACTCAGATCGGCTTGGTGGCTGGATTGATCGATTTAATGATCT
>JAQSVH010170348.1:0-12496 GCA_029448705.1 Adansonia digitata
TTAACAAAAAAATAATGAGATTATTATGAGTTTCCAAGTTTGTCTCATTTCACCGATGAACTTTGATCATAAGGAAAATGGTGGAAAGAAAAGCTTTTTCTTACGAATCTAAAGTTTCAGTATCGTGTATCCCAATAAGCACGACATTATTGTGGTGCCCATAATAAAAAGAATAGAGTTTATTTTGAGTATCCATGTTTGTCTTATTTCACGAATGAACTTTGATTACAAGGAAAATGGTGGAATGAAAGGCTTTTCTTGCGAATCCAAAGCATCAATATCCTGTATCCCAATGAGCAGGACATTATTGTAGTGCCAATAACAAAAAAAATAAAGTTTATTATGAGTATCCATGTTTGTCTTATTTTATGGATGAACTTTGATTATAAGGAAAATAGTGGAATGAAAGGCTTTTCTTGCGAATCCAAAACATCAATATCATCTACCCCAATGAGGAGAACATGATTATAGTGCCCATAGCAAAAATAATTAAGTTTATTACGGGTATCCAACTTTCTCTCATTTCATGGATGAACTTTGATTAAGGAAAATGGTAGAAACAAAAGCTTTTCTTGGAATCCAAAGCGTCAATATCGTATACCCCAATTAGGAGAACATGATTGTGGTGCCTATAACAAAAAGAATGGAGATTATTACAAGCATCAATGTTTGTCTCAGTTCACGAATGAACATTAATTAAAAGGGAAATAGTGGAAAGAAAAGCTATTGTTGCAAATCCAAAGCATCAATATTGTGTATCCCAAAGTCGAGAACATGATTGTAGAGCCCATAAAAAAAGAATGGAGATTATTATGAAAATCCAAGATTGTCTCATTTGACAGACGAACATTAATTATAAGGAAAATGGTGGAAATAAAAGCTTTTCTTGTAAATCAAAAGCATCAATATCGTGTATCCGAATGTGGAGAACATGATTATAGTGCCCATTAAAAAAAAATCAAGATTACTATGAGTATCCAAGTTTATCTCATTTCACAGATAAACTATGACTATAAGGAAAATAGTGGAAAGAAAAGCTATTGTTGCAAATCCAAAGCATCAATATCATGTATCCCAATGTGGAGAACATATTTGTAGTGCCCATTAACAAAAAGAAATGAGATTATTACGAGTATCCAAGTTTGACTCATTTCCCCGATGAACTTTGATTATAAGGAAAATGAAGGAAAAAAAAGCTTTCTTTTTTTTTGCAAATCCAAAGCATTAATATCGTGCATCCCAATGAGGAGGACATGATTGTAGTGCCAATAAGAAAAAAAATGGAGTTTATTATGGGTATCCAAGTTTGTCTTATTCCGCGAATGAACTTTGATTGTAAGGAAAATGGCGGAACAAAAGGCTTTTCTTGCAAATCCAAAGCGTCAATATCATGTAGCCCAATGACGAGAACATGATTGTAGTGGCCATAGCAAAATGAATTGAGTTTATTACGGGCATCCAAGTTTCTCTCATTTCACAGATGAACTTTGATGATAAGGAAAATGGTGGGAACATGAGCTTTTCTTGCGAATCTAAAGCATCAATATCTTCTAACCCAGTTAGGAGAACATTATTACGGTGCCTATAACTAAAGGAATAGAGATTATTACAAGTATTAATGTTTGTCTCATTTCACGAATAAGCATTAATTACAAGGGAAATGGTGGAAAGAAAAGCTTTTCTTGCAAAACCAAAACATCAATATCGTGTATCCCAATGTGGAGAACGTGATTGTAGTTCCCATTAATAGAAAGAGTCAAGATTATTATGAGCATCAAAGTTTGTGTCATTTCACGGATGAACTTTGATTATAAGGAAAATGGTGGAAAGTGAAGCTTTACTTACAAACCTAAAGCATCAGTATCGTGTTTCCCAATGAGGAGGACATGATTATGGTACCCATAATAAAAAGAAAGGAGTTTATTACAACTATCCAAGTTTGTCTTATTTCATGGATGAACTTTGATTATAAGGAAAATGGTGGAATAAAAAGCTTTTCTTGCAAATCCAAAGCATCAATATCGTGTATTCCACTGTGCAGAACATGATTGTAGTGCCCATTAATAGAAAGAATTGAGGTTATTACGAGTATCCAAGTTTGTCTTATTTCACGGATGAACTTTAATTATAAGGAAAATGGTGGAAAGAAAAGCTTTTTTTGCAAATCCAAAGCATCAATATCATGTATCCCATTGAGGAGGGCACGATTGTAGCACCCATAACAAAAGTAATGGAGATAATTATGAATATCGAAGTTTGTCTTATTTCACGGATAAACATTAATTTTCAAGAAAATGGTGGAAAGAATAGCTTTTCTTGCAAATCCATAGCGTCAATATCGTGTATCCCAACGAGGAGGACATGATTATAGTGCCCATAATAAAAAGAATGGAGTTTATTATGAGTATCCAGGATTGTCTCATTTCATAGATAAAATTTGATTATAAGGAAAATGGTCTGAAGAAAAGCTTTTCTTACAAATCCATAGCATCAATCTTCTGTATTTATTACGGAGAACATGATTGTAGTGCCCAATCACAAAAAGAATGGAGATTATTATGAGAATCCAAGTTTGGCTCATTTCACGAAAAAACGTTGATGGTAAGGAAAATGGTGGAAAGAGAAGCATCCAAAGCATCAATATCGTGTATCCTAAAGGGGAGAACATGATTGTAGAACCCATAATAAAAGGAATGGAGATTATTATGTGTATCCAAGTTTGACTCGTTTCACGGATGAACATTAATTATAAGGAAAATAGGGAAAAATAGCTTTTCTTGCAAATCCAAAGCATCAATATCGTGTATCCCAATGTGGAGAACATGATTGTGGTGCCCATTAACAAAAAGAATAGAGATTATTATGAGTATTTAAGTTTATCTAATTTCACTTATGAACTTTGATTATAAGGAAAATTGTGGAAAGAAAAGCTTTTCTTGTAAATCCAAAGCATCAATATCATGTATCTGAATGTAGAGAACATGATTGTAGTGCTCGTTAATAAAAATTAATCGAGATTGCTATGAGTATCCAAGTTTATCTCTTTTCACATATGAACTTTGATTATAAGGAAAATGGTGGAAAAAAAGCTTTTCTTGCCAATTCAAAGCATCAATATTATGCATCCCAATGAGGAGGACTTGGTTGTAGTGCCCATAGCAAAAAAAATGGAGTTTATTATGGGTGTACAAGTTTGTCTCATTTCACAGATTAACTTTAAGTATAAGGAAAATAGGGGAAAGAAAAACTTTTCTTGCAAATCCAAAGCATCAATATCGTGTATCCTATTAAGGAGGACATTATTGTAGTGCCCATAACAAAAAAATGGGGAATATTATGAATATCCAAGTTTGTCTTATTTCATGGATGAACTTTGGTTATAAGGAAAATGGTGGGAAGAAAAGCCTTTTTTGCAAATCAAAAGATTCAATATTGTTTGCCCAATGAGGAGAACATGATTGTAGCACCCATAACAAAAAGAATGGAGATTACTATGAGTATCAATGTTTGTCTTATTTCACGAATGAACATTAATTACAATGAAAATGGTGGAAAGAAAATCTTTTCGTGCAAATCTAGAACATCAATATCTAGTATCCCAATATGGAGAACGTGACTGTAGTGCCAATAACAAAGAGAATAGAGAATATTATGAGAATCAAAGTTTTACACAGTTCATGGAAGAACTTTGATTATAAGGAAAATGGTGGAAAGAAAAGCTTTTCTTGCAAATCCAAAGCATCAATATTGTCTATCCCAAAGAGGAGAACATGATTGCAGTGCCCATAACAAAAAGCAAAGAGATTATTGTGAGTATCCAGGTTTGACTCATTTCACAGATGATAACAAATTATAAAGAAAATAGAGGAAAGAAAAGCTTTTTTTGCAAATCCAAAGCATTATTATCGCGTATCCCAATATGGAGAACATGATTTTAGTGCCCAGAAGAAAAAGAATAGAGATTATTGTGAGCATCCAAGGTTATCTCATTTTACGAATAAACTTCAATTATAAGGAAAATAGTGGAAAGAGAAGCTTTTCTTACAAATCCAAAGCATCAACATCGTGTATCCTAACTAGGAGAACATGATTGTAGTGCCCATAACAAAAGGAATGAAGATTATTATGAATATACAAGTTTGTTACATTTCACGGATGATCATTAATTATAAGGAAAATAGTGGAATGAAAAGCTTTTCTTCCAAATCGAAAGCATTAATATCGTGTATCCTAGAGTGGCAAACATGATTGTAGTGCCCATTAACAAAAACAATTGAGATTGTTATAAGTATCCAAGTTTGTGTCGTTTCAAGGATGAACTTTGATTGTAAGAAAAATGGTGAAAGCAGAAGCTTTTCTAGCAAATCCAAAGCATCAATATCATGTATCCTAATGAGGAGAACATGATTTTGGTGCCCATAACAAAAAGAATGGAGTTTGTTACGAGTATCCAAGTTTGTCTCATTTCATGGATGAACATTAATTATAAGGAAAATGGTGGAAAGAAAAGTATTTCTTGCAAATCCAAAGCATCAATGTCGTGTATCCCAATGTGGAGAATAAGATTGTCATGCCTATTAACAAAAAAATGGAGATTATTACGAGTATCCATGTTTATCTCTTTTCATGGATGAACTTTGATTATAAGGAAAATAGTTGAAGGAAAAGCTTTCTTGCAAATCCAAAGCATCAATATCGTTTATCCAAATTTGGAGAACATGATTGTAGTGCCCGTTAGCAAAAAAATAATGGAGATTATTACGAGTATCCAAGTTTATCTCATTTCACAGATAAACTTTGATCATAAGGAAAATGGTGGAAAGAAAAGCTTTTCTTGCAAATCCAAAGCATCAATATCATATATCCCAATGTGGAGAACATGATCGTAGTGCCCCTTAACAAAAAAATTGAGATTATTATGAGTATCCAAGTTTGTCTCATTTCATCGATGAACTTTGATCATAAGGAAAATGGTGGAAAGAAAAGCTTTTTTTTTGCGAATCTAAAGCTTCAATATCGTGTATCCCAATAAGCAAGACATTATTGTGGTGCCCTTAATAAAAAGAATGGAGTTTATTTTGAGTGTCCATGTTTGTCTTATTTCATGGATGAACTTTAATTATAAGGAAAATGGTGGAATGAAAGGCTTTTCTTGCGAATCCAAAGCATCAATATCCTGTATCCCAATGAGCAAGACATTATTGTAGTGCCAATAACAAAAAGAAGAGTTTATTATGAGTATCCATGTTTGTCTTATTTCACAGATGAACTTTGATTATAAGGAAAATAATGGAATGAAAGGCTTTTCTTGCGAATCTAAAACATTAATATCATCTACCCCAATAAGGAGAACATGATTGTAGTGCCCATAGCAAAAATAATTGAGTTTGTTACGGGTATCCAACTTTCTCTTATTTCATGGATGAACTTTGATTATAAGGAAAATGGTAGAAACAAAAGCTTTTCTTGGAATCCAAAGCATCAATATCATCTACCCCAATTAGGAGAACATGATTGTGGTGCCTATAACAAAAAGAATGGAGATTATTACAGGCATCAATGTTTGTCTTAGGTCACGAATGAACATTAATTACAAGGGAAATAGTGGAAGGAAAAGCTTTTCTTGCAAATCTAAAGCATCAATATTGTGTATCCCAAAGTCGAGATCATGATTGTAGAGCCCATAACAAAAAGAATGGAGATTATTACGAATATCCAAGATTGTCTCATTTGACGAACAAACATAAATATAAGGAAAATGGTGGAAAGAAAAGCTTTTCTTGCAAATCAAAAGCATCAATATCGTGTATCCGAATGTGGAGAACATGATTATAGTTCCCATTAAAAAAATAATCAAGATTATTATGAGTATCCAAGTTTATCTCATTTCACAAATGAACTATGACTATAAGGAAAATGGTGGAAAGAAAAGCTATTCCTGCAAATCCAAAGCATCAATATCGTGTATCCCAATGTGGAGAACATATTTGTAGTGCCTGTTAACAAAAAGAATTGAGATTATTACGAGTATCCAAGTTTGACTCATTTCACCGATGAACTTTGATTATAAGGAAAATGGAGGAAAGGAAAGCTTTTTTTTTTTTGGTAAATCCAAAGCATCAATATCGTGTATCCCAATGACGAGGACATGATTGTAGTGCCAATAACAAAAAAAATGGAGTTTATTATAGGTATCCAAGTTTGTCTTATTTCACGAATGAACTTTGATTGTAAGGAAAATGGTGGAACGAAAGGCTTTTCTTGCAAATCCAAAGCATCAATGTCGTCTAGCTCAATGAGGAGAACATGATTGTAGTGCCCATAGCAAAAAGAATTGAGTTTATTATGGGCATCCAAGTTTCTCTCATTTCACGGATGAACTTTGATTATAAGGAAAATAGTGGGAACAAAAGCTTTTCTTGTGAATCTAAAGCATCAATATCGTCTAACCCAGTTAGGAGAAAATTATTGTGGTACCTATAACTAAAGGAATAGAGATTATTACAAGTATAAATGTTTGTCTCAATTCACGAATAAGCATTAATTACAAGGGAAATGGTGGAAAAAAAAGCTTTTCTTGCAAAACCAAAGCATCAATATCGTGTATCCCAAGGTGGAGAACATGATTGTAGTGCCCATTAATAGAGAGAGTCGAGATTATTATGAGTATCAAAGTTTGTGTCATTTCACGAATGAACTTTGATTATAAGGAAAATGGTGGAAAAAGAAGCTTTTCTTACAAATCCAAAGCATCATTATCGTGTATCCCAATGAGGAGGACATGATTGTGGTACCCATAATAAAAAGAAAGGAGTTTATTACAACTATCCAAGTTTGTCTTATTTCATGGATGAACTTTGATTATAAGGAAAATGGTGGAATAAAAAGCTTTTCTTGTAAATCCAAAACATCAATATCGTGTATTCCAATGTGCAAAACATGATTGTAGTGCCCATTAATAGAAAGAATTGAGGTTATTACGAGTATCCAAGTTTATCTTATTTCACGAATAAACTTTAATTATAAGGAAAATGATGGAAAGAAAAGCTTTTTTTGCAAATCCAAAGCATCAATATCATGTATCCCATTAAGGCGGGCATGATTGTAGTGCCCATAACAAAAAAAATGGAGATAATTATGAATATCGAAGTTTGTCTCATTTCACGGATAAACGTTAATAATAAGGAAAATGGTGGAAAGAAAAGCTTTTCTTGCAAATCCATAGCGTCAATATCGTGTATCCCAACGAGGAGGACATGATTATAGTGCCCATAACAAAAAGAATGGAGTTTATTACGAGTATCCAAATTTGTCTCATTTCACGAATAAAATTTGATTATAAGGAAAATGGTGTGAAGAAAAGCTTTTCTTGCAAATCCAAAGCATCAATCTTCTGTATCTATTACGGAGAACATGATTGTAGTGCCCAATCATAAAAAGAATGGAGATTATTATGAGAATCCAAGTTTGGCTCATTTCACGAAAGAACGTTGATGGTAAGGAAAATGGTGGAAAGATAAGCATCCAAAGCATTAATATCGTGTATCCCAAAGGGGAGAACATGATTGTAGAACCCATAATAAAAAGAATGGAGATTATTATGTGTATCCAAGTTTGACTCATTTCATGATGAACATTAATTATAAGGAAAATAGGGGAAAAATAGCTTTTCTTGGAAATCCAAAGCATCAATATCGTGTATCCCAATGTGGAGAACATGATTGTGGTGCCCATTAACAAAAAGAATAGAGATTATTACGAGTATTTAAGTTTATCTCATTTCACAGATGAACTTTGATTATAAGGAAAATTGTGGAAAGAAAAGCTTTTCTTACAAATCCAAAGCATCAATATCATGTATCCAAATGTGGAGAACATGATTGTAGTGCCCGTTAATAAAAATTAATCGAGATTAGTATGAGTATCCAAGTTTATCTCTTTTCACATATGAACTTTGATTATAAGGAAAATGGTGGAAAAAAAGCTTTTCTTGCCAATTCAAAGCATCAATGTTATGCATCCCAATAAGGAGGACATGATTGTAGTGCCCATAGCAAAAAGAATGGAGTTTATTATAGGTGTACAAGTTTGTCTCATTTCACGAATGAACTTTAATTATAAGGAAAATGGGGGGAAAAAAATTTTTCTTGCAAATCCAAAGCATCACTATCGTGTATCCTATTGAGGAGGACATTATTGTAGGGCCTATAACAAAAAAAAATGGAGAATATTATGAATATCCAAGTTTGTCTCATTTCACGGATGAATTTTGGTTATAAGGAAAATGGTGGGAAGAAAAGCTTTTTTTGCAAATCAAAAGATTCAATATTGTCTACCCAACGAGGAGAACATGATTGTAGCGCCCATAACAAAAAGAATGGAGATTACTATGAGTATTAATGTTTATCTTATTTCGTGAATGAACATTAATTACAATGAAAATGGTGGAAAGAAAATCTTTTCTTGCAAATCCAGAGCATCAATACGAGTATCCTAATATGGAAAACGTGAATGTAGTGCCAATAACAAAAAGAATAAAGAATAGTATGAGTATCAAAGTTTGTCTCATTTAAGGGATAAACATTAATTATAACGAAATTGGTGGAAAAAAAAGCTTTTCTTCCAAATCCAAATCATCAGTATCATGTATACCAATATGGAGAACATGATTGTAGAGCCCATAACAAAAGGAATGGAGATTATTGCGTGTATCCAAGTTTGACTTGTTTCATGGATGAACATTAATTATAATGAAAAAGGTGGAAAGAAAAGCTTTTCTTACAAATCTAAAGCATCAACATCATGTATCCCAATATGGAGAACATGATTGTAGTGCCCATTAACAAAAAGAATGGAGATTATTATGGGTATCTAAGTTTATCTTATTTCACGAATGAACATTGATTATAAGGGAAATGGTGGAACAAAAAGCTTTTCTTATGAACCCCAAGCATCAATATTGTCTACCCTAATTAGGAGAACATGATTGTGGTGCCCATAACAAAAAGAACAGAGATTATTACAAGAATCAATGTTTGTCTCATTTCACGAATAAACATTAATTACATGGAAAATGGTGGAAAGAAAAGCTTTTCTTGCAAATACACAGCATCAATGTTGAGTATCCTAATGATGAGGACATGATTGTAGTGCCGATAACATAAAGAATGGTGTTTATTATGAGTAACCAAGTTTGTCTCATTTCACGGATGAACTTTGATTACAAGGAAAATAGTGGAAACAAAAGCTTTTCTTGTGAATCCAAAGCATTAATATTGTCTACCCTAATTAGGAGAACATGATTGTGGTGCCTAAAACAAAAAGAATAGAGATTATTATGAGTATCAATATTTGACTCATTTCACAAATAAACATTAATTACTATGAAAAAGGTGGAAAGAAAAGCTTTTCTTGCAGATCTAAAGCATCAATATCATCTACCCTAATGAGGAGAACGTGACTGTAGTGCCCATAACAAAAAGACTGTAGTTTATTACGAGTATACAAGTTTGTCTCATTTCATAAATAAACTTTCATTATAAGGAAAATGGTGGAAAGAAAAGCTTTTCTTGCAAATCTAAAGCATCAATATCATGTATCCTAATGAGGAGGACATGATTGTAGTGCCCATAACAAAAAGAATGGAATTTATGATGATTATCCATGTTTGTCTCATTTCACGAATGACCCTTGATTATAAAGAAAATGGTGGAAAGAAAGGCATTTCTTGCAAATCCAAACCATCGATATTGGATATCCTAAAGAGGAGGACATGATTGTAGTGCCCATAACAGAAAGAATGGAGATTATTGTGTGTATCCAAGTTTGACTCATTTCATGGATGAACATTAATTATAAGGAAAATGGTGAAAAGAAAAGTTTTTCTTGCAAATCCAAAGCATTAATATCGTGTATCCCAATATGGAGAACATGATTGTAGTGCCTATAGCGAAAAGAATGGAGGTTATTACGAGTATCCAAGTTTATCTCATTTTAGGAATGAACTTTGATTATAAAGAAAATAAATGAAAAGAGAATCTTTTCTTGCAACTCTAAATCATCAATATTGTGTATCCTAATGAGGAGACCATGATTGTAGTGCCCATAACGAAAGAATGGAGATGATGAACATCCAAGTTTGCCTCATTTCACGGATGAACATTAATTATAAGGAAAATAGGGGAAAGAAAAGCTTTTGTTGCAAATCCATAGCATCAATATTGTGCATCCCAATAAGGAGGACATGATTGTAGTGCCTATAACAAAAAGAATGGAGTTTATTATAGGTGCACAATTTTGTCTCATTTCAAAGATGTACATTGATTTTAAGGAAAATGGGGAAAGAAAAGCTTTTCTTGCAAATCCAAAGTATCAATATCATGTATCTTATTGAGGAGGACATTATTATAGTGTCCATAACAAAAAGAATGGATAATATTACGAATATCCATGTTTGTCTCATTTCACGGATGAACTTTGGCTATAAGGAAAATGGTAGGAAGAAAAACTTTTTTGGCAAATCAAAAGATTCAATATCATGACCCCATTGAGGAGGACATCCTTGTAATGCCCATAACAAAAAGAATCAAGATTATTACGAATATCCAAGTTTGTCTCATTTCATGGATGAACATTAACTATAAGGAAAATAGTGGAAAGAAAGGCTTTTCTTGCAAATCCAAAGCATTAATATCGTGTATCCCAATGAGGAGGATATGATTGTAGTGCCCATAACAAAAAAGAATGGAGTTTATTATAAGTATCCAAGTTTGTCTCAGTTCACAGATGAACTTTGAATATATGAAAAATGGTGAAAACAAAAGCATTTCTTGCAAATCCAAAGCATCAATATCGTGTATCCCAATGAGGAGGACATGATTGTAGTGCCCATAACAAAAAGAATGGAGTTCATTACGGGAAGCAAAGTTTGTCTCGTTTCACAAATGAACGTTGATTATAAGGAAAATGGTAGAAAGAAAAGCATTTCTTACAAATCCAAAGCATCAATATTATGGATCCGAACGAGGAGGACATGATTGTGATGCCCATAACAAAAAGAATGGAGTTCATCATAAGTATCCAAGTTTCTATCATTTCACAAATGAACTTTGATTATAATGAAATTGGTGGAAGGAAAAGGCTTTCTTGTGAATCCAAAGCATCAATATCGTCTACCCTAATGAGGAGAACATGATTGTAGTGCCTATAACAAAAAGAACGGAGTTTACAAGTTTATCTCATTTCACGGATGAACTTTCATTATAAGGAAAATAGGAAAGAAAAGCTTTTCTTGCAAATCCAAAGCATCAATATCGTGTATCCCATTGAGGAGGACATTATTGTAGTGCCCATAACAAAAAGTATGGAAAGTATTACGAGTATCCAAGTTTTTCTCATTTCATAGTTGAACATTGATTATAAGGAAAATGGTGGAAAGAAAAGCTTTTCTTGTGAATCCAAAGCATCAATATCGTCCACCCCTATGAGGAGAACATGATTGTAGTGCCCATAATAAAAAAATGGAGTTTATTATGAGTATCCAAGTTTGTCTTATTTCACGGATGAACTTTGCCTATAAGGAAATTGGTGGAAAGAAAAGCTTTTCTTATGAATCCAAAGCATCAATGTCGCTTACCTAATGAAGAGAACATGATTGTAGTCCCCATAACAAAAAGAATGGAGATTATGACGAGTAGCCATGTTTGTCTTATTTCATGAATGAACATTAATTACAATGAAAATAGTGGAAAGAGAAACACCTCTTGCAAATCCAAAGCATCAATATCAGTATCCCGATGTGGAGAATGTGATTATAGTGCCAATAACAAAAAGAATGGAGAATATTACGAGTATCCAAGTTTGCCTCATTTGAGGGATGAATAATAGTTATAAGGAAATTGGTGTAAAGAAAAGCTTTTCTTGCTAATCCAGAGAATCAATATCGTGTATCCCAATGTGGAGAACATTATTGTAGTGCCCAATCACAAAAACAATGAAGATTTATTATGAGAATCAAAGTTTGACTCATTCCATAGAAAAACTTTGACTATAAGGAAAATGGTGGGAAGAAAAGCTTTTCTTGCAAATCCAAAGCATCAATGTTTTCTATCCCAAATAGGAGAACATGATTGCAATGCCGAAAACAAAATGAAAAGAGATTATTGCCAGCATCTAAGTTTGACTCATTTCACTGATGAATATTAATTATAAAGAAAATGAAGGAAAGAAAAGCTTTTTTTTCAAATCCAAGGCATCAAAATCGTGTATCCCAATGTGGAGAACATGATTGTAGTACCCATAAGAAAAAGAACGGAGATTATTATGAGCATCCAAGTTTATCTCATTTTACAGATGAACTTTGATTATAAGGAAAATGGTGGAAAGGGAAGCTTTTCTTGAAAATCCAAAGCATCAATATCGCCCATAACAAAAAGAATGGAGATTATTATGAATATCCAAGTTTATCACATTTCACAGATGATCATTAATTATAAAG
>JAQSVH010170366.1:0-22327 GCA_029448705.1 Adansonia digitata
AACCCAATCCTAAGTAGTTACCAGGTGCCTTAGTGTCAATGGTAAGCCTTAGGGAGATTTTAATTGTTCTTAAAACCTAGTCTTAAGTAACCATCAGAAGTTTCTATGTCAAAGGTATACTTTAAGGATAGGTTCATTTTTCTTTTATCTTTTTTGTCCTTGGATTCAAATTTGTACTTTAGTGTCTTGACCGAGTCAGAGGTCTTTTATTTTTGTTTCAAATAAAATTTGTATGTCTTTGTGAAATAAAGGCAATGTCTCAAAGTTAGAGTGATGCATGAAACTCCTCCCACCTATATGTGATAGGTGTTTTACAGATCATTCTAATGATGAGGTACCCTTTTCGAAATGGAAATCGAGAATTTTATACAAATAAAAACCTTTCACATTCTGCCCACTACTCCAGTAGGATGTGAAAGACATTTTGGTTTTTTAGAACCCTTTATGTCCCTTTGGTTTTCCATTGGGGTCTAAAAGGGAATAATAAAAACTTTTGTGTCCTATTAGTTTTTCAATAGGGGTGCGTTAGACGTTTCAATTTTCAAAATGCAAAACCTCGATTTTCGCTAATGGAATAATAAAATCTTATTTTAACAATATAAGAATTGTAATTAAATACCACATATTGAAGCCGGATAAAATTTAAAGTTCAAATTAACCATGATCAATACGGTATCAATTTTGGGCACTACAAGAGAGTCAATTCTTACTTGTGGCTGTAACTAACTCCTGACCCCTTAAAAATGATCTTTGGTACTCTATAGACCATGAAATTTATCTTTAAGGTTTTATGACCCTTAAAGCATTAATTCTGACAGGTGACCAATCTCACCTGGCCAAAATAGATTGGTAGTGACTCCAAACAAATGGTCGTTTCGTGATGATAGTTAGGGTTAAGATGGGCAAATGTTTCATCTTAACTGCTGAGTCCCCATAAATAAGAGAATATTAATATTGATATGGCCTAAAAAAAGAAGAATAAATAGTTTTAAAATAATGATACATCACCACTTATATAGTCAAGGGCCGTTTAAGTTAGGCTTGGTCAGAATTCGCATCCAGGCTACGTTATGATGCCTAGTACTCAAACAAATCTTCCTGATTCATAAATATGGTCAAAGAAAATGGACTCCAAATAGGAATGGCCATATATGGTAAAGCGCATATTTTCTAAAAGAGCCTTAATCTTAAATCTATTAGATGACAACAATTTGCCTAACCTTATCAATTCTGACTCTATTAAGAAATACTACACCTTAAAGGATTCTAGGATAAAAATCTAAAAGGGCATCCTATTCGTTTTCAAAAAAAAAGAAAAAAAGAGAGTTTTAGGAAAATAAACCTACTTCAGTTGAAAACATGAAAATGAGGTGTAAGCGACCAAAGTCTTCCTAAACTTTGACCCAATTAGGATCCACCTTTCATTAAGTAAAATAGCAAACCATAACTTGACCCACCAATTCTACACCAATCTACTTTATTGAATCTTATTTTCACCCTTGCCTGGAGAAAAAAGATGTCTACCTAATCTTGGGGTAACCATCCCACGTGAGGCAATTTAAAGAATCTCCTTATGAGTTAGCCAACATCGAAAGGATTGACTGCTAGAGAAAAATCTCTAAAAGCACTCAGTAAAAGATTCATGTCATCAGCATCAGGGGCTTAGTAGCCAGAAAAACCATTTTTAATTCTTTTGTATCTCAAAATCTTTCATGATCTCAGAATTCGTCATAATTTGTACTCTCTTTTTTTTTTAGTAAAATAGAATCACTTGATTACTCCTAAAGTCTTTTCATAACTCTTGTCTTTCATGTTGCATCATGTTTATCATTTAATTGATAATGCTTGATAAATGAATAGAATTGATAATGGGATTTCCTAGAATTACTTTAAAAGATGAAACTTTATAGGAATTTTGTTTCATATCAAAAATCAAGAATGAACCCATAGTCAATCTTACTTTTAGACCTTCACATCTTGGAAACATGCTCAAAACTCTCTCCCTAGTAACCTAAAGGTAAGGGGTAAAAAACCCTTTTCCATTTATTATTAAAACAACTAAAATTTAGATCAGTCCATTCAGAGAACCAAAAACACCTTCTAAATTAGAATTGACAAGATAAATCCTTAAAACTTGCTAGCAAACTTAACGTAACAAAAAAAGCCCCTAAACACAAGCTATTCAAGCTTAAGACCCTTCTTTCACACTATACCTTATAAAAACAACTTTTACATTCAAAACCTTTAGAAATCTAGATATCATTTATGAATCTCAGGGTAAAAGGTTACCCTATCAAACTCATAGAAGAACAAACAACTAAAAAGGACAAAACCAATCATTGAATTAGGCTTTTAAACTTATCTCCTTTGCAGCACTTAAACATGCATTTGCTTGCATCATTCATACAACAATTAGCATTTTTCAGGCACAAACTCTTATGTACAGAAGTTAACCCAGTAAAAAACCTCATATACAAATTTTTGTTTTTGAAACGCCCCAAAAGGCTCTAGATAAGAATCCCTAACCTTAAGAGCTCACAAATCAAAAAGCCATCTAGAAAAGGTACCTAAACTGATGTTGTTTAATCCACAAAGAGCTAGATGCCTTTTTATTTTAGTGCACAAAAAGCTACACTTTTTTTCTTTTAGTCCACAAAAAGTTGGACACTATTTTTCCCTTTTGGTCCATAAATAGCTTGATGGCTTTTTTTTCTTTTTCTTTTTAGTCCACAAAGAGCTGAATGCCTTTTTTTCCTTTTAGTCCATAAAGAGTTGGGTGCCTTTTCTATTTTAGTCCAGAAAGAGCTAGATGATTGTCTTCTTTAGTCCACAAAAAGCTTGATGCTTGTCTTGTTTAGTCTACTAGAAGCTGGACACTATCTCTTTGGGTCTACAAAGAGCTAGATACTTGTCTCTTTTAGTCCATATAAAGCTGGACACTTTTTCTTTATACCCACAAAGAGCTGAATGCTTTTTTTGGTTTTTAGTCCATAAAGTACTAGAAGCCTTTTTTTCCTTTCAATTCATAAAGAAGTGGTTATTTTTTCCCTTTTAGTCCATAAAGTGTTAGATGCTTGTCTTCTTTAGTCCATAAAGAGATGGACACCAACCTAGTTTGTTTATAAAAAATCAAGCACCAATTGAGTATGTTTGCAAATAGCCAAGCAACAGTCGAGTTTGTTTGTAATAAGTCAGGCACCAACCAAGTTTGTCCACAAAGAGCTAACTATCAATGTAGTCTACCTACAAAGAGTTAGGCACCTATCAAGTTAAAGTCCACATTTGCTGGCGCCTATCTAGAGAGTTTAAAACTTAGGAAAAAAATCTAAAAACCTAGCAGGGAAGTCAAACCTTACAAAAACCTATTCAAACTTTTATTGGAATAATCGTCAATATATTGTAATCATCATGGAAAAAAAATTAGTATTTCATTTTTGTAGGCATTTAAGAAATAGTCATCCTAACTCGAGCAAAATGGTGTCTATTTATTTTTTCCCTATTCTTGATACTCATCAACGACCAAAAAGGGGTAGTTGTAAATAACCTATTTTGTCCAAGCCATCATCCAAGTCATCGAAGGTCATTATCCAAGGCATTTTTGGAGTTGTTTGGATAAACATGGGTCAGTTTCCTATTAATTCCGACTAAGGTGAGGTATTCAGAGAGCCTAAGGTACATGCAAGTCACATTAGTGCGTACGTATTGATACGAAGCTTTCACATTGATAAAAGTTAAATTTTCACATATAGTATCAATAAGAAAGGGCTTGGTATTGATACATAAGGTGTGGTATCAATACTAAGTGTCTTTGCATCGATACAAACCTTAGCAGTGCTAAAATCATTATTTTGGCCAATGTATTGATAAACAAGCAAGAATATTGATACAGGCTTTTGTAGTATTGGTATAGGTTCTTAAGTCTCAATACTAGAAATACTTTTTATTCTTGGTATCGATAAGGATTGCATTTTATCAACACTGTAACCCAAAATCTACCGTGTGTATCAAGACATAATACTTTGAATCAATACACTAAGGCATTTTTGCCTTGTTCGAGCTATTTTTCAAACTTTGCACCATTTATCTAAAAATCTGACTTAAGCACGTTTTTGCATTAAAAATCATAAAAATCCATAGCAGGCCTCAATTTTTGACTTGTGATTGGATTTTAACAAATTTTGGAGGCCCAAATAGCCATGATAAGGGACATTTTTATGAAATATGCAAGTTACTAAAGGGCGAGATTGTTTTTCTCAACGCTCAACTGCATAAAGTAGCTTGATCCATTATTTTTCTTAACAAGCCAATGAGTTTGCATGGCAGCTGAGCATAATACCTTATACCTACATGAGGTACATGCACCGAAACCTCATAATACTCTTGCTTTTTGCATTTTTATCTTTATATTGACATGGCTATATATGCCAACTTTGGCTCAACTAAAGGGCACTCTACAAACTCTTACCATTACAAAGACACATTTTTAGCAAAAAACACTAACTTTCATAAACACTCTCAACATTCCTCAGCCACGAAAAATACCAAAAACCTTTTTTTTTCATTTCGATAACTCTTTCAAACCACCACTAAAAACCCTTCCAAAACCATCCATTCCACCCATCCTTCATGTTAAAACTTCCCTCCATTAACACATAAGTAAAAAGCTCCTTCTTTTCATCACTTTCTTGCTAATCAAAATTAAAAGTATGAAGAAAGTGAGTCCAAAATTGCTGCTAAAGAAAGTCTAATTTCTCCCCTTACTATATTTATTTTTTTCAGCATTTACATCATCCCAATGACCTTTTTATGTTACCATGCCTATTCTGAGATTTTCATGCATTATTATGGCATTATTTGTGGTAGCCTTAGGATTTTGATGATCTTTTTGATACCTTGATGTTGCTTGGACGGTCAAACATGCCATGTTTTATTTTCACCATCATAATAGTCCTTGTTCATGCATTTCTTATCATGTTTCATCCATTTTCACATGTTCAACTAATATTTGAATGTTCACACTAACAAGTCTTGAGAATATTAATGCATTTTTTTGTATGTTGGTAGGTTTCATGGAACAAAAATATAATCTTGAAAATTCTAATATGTTATTTTGTGTTTAAAAATGTTCATATCATTCTTCATAGATGTTGTTTATGAAATTACTATGTCCATGTATCCTTTCAACTCATTTTCTTGCATTTTTTTCATATTTTCCTTGCCAAAACATCATCATTTTGTCTAGACGTGTCATCTAAGTTCATCTTCATGCATGTCATATTTTGTTCTTAACATATTCATCAAAATGCTTGCTTGTTGACTGTAATAATTTTTTTAAAAAAAGACCCAAGCTAAATTTATGTTACCTCCAATGAATGGTAAATAACATAGACTTAATTTTTTCACAACATTGGTTCTCCAAATCTTGGTGATAAATCAAGTTTTCTATGTCTAGATTCATGGTCAAATAAAGTTAACAGTTATGGTTTCCAAAATAAAATAGTCTTTTACTTGTTTTAAAATGTTTAGAACTTGATATAAATCTTAATGCCTTTGTTGGTGACATGATCAATAAGCTATTTCATCATCCCAAACTGCTTCGGGGTTATGTAAATGAGCTTGTGAACCCATGTCACCCATTCTTTTTTTGTCAAGGATGTTCAAACATCCTTGGCTTGAGTTTAATCTTAAAAAACCTAAAAATACCAAAAAAATTCCCTTATTTTTTCTCTAGCAACATTGTGCTCACTACTTAAAAAATTATTTTCAAGCCCAAGCATATTTTTTTGGAATTTTTGATATTTTTCCTTTACAGATCATCAAATTAACTTTTGAATGACATCTCATTTGCAGTTGGGCCCTTCCTTATGATGGAATTATGATTTTTCAAACCTTTACTGTCCGAAACCCCTTGGATCAATGATTTTCATTATGTTTAAAATATTTTTCCTAGAAAGTTTGTTAAATTCCTTTTCTAGAAAGGTGTCATTTGTGATTTAGAGATACCCACGATGATTTTCCAAAGTCCATTATACTTTTCTTCTACACATTGTGCTAGTGTCAAAACAAACCTAACTTTAAAAATTAATTTTTCCTAGAAAGCAATTTTCTAGGAACTTTGGAATTTTTTTTGTTAATCCTCGTCAAGTCACTTTTCCAAAAATATCTCATTTATCCTCGAAAGCTTTCAAATAAATGAGAAATAAATTTTGAAAAGAAGACAGCATGATGCTATCCCCTGTTTTTGGATTTAAAATTAACCTAAATTCATTAACTATCTTTATCAAGATGTTCAAACATCTCAAAGTGCATTCGATTGATTCCCAATGGAGTCATTTACTATAATACAAGACCTCTAGGCTCAGATTAAGGCTAAAACAAAATTTTATTCAAATTCTATGTTTCTATTATCAAAATACCTTTTTCCCCCAAAGCATTCCCTTTTTTCCAAAAATATCAACATTTTCATTGATAGGGATATGCAACCCTACCTTTTCCTAGGGGATACTTTAACCTCACTTTTCATTCAAAAACTTAAATTTTCTTTTTCCTAGACTTTCTTAGGTCTTGTAATCAAAACCTTTTTGAAAACATCTCTAAAATTTCCACCTTCAAGGATACACCAATCCCACTGTCTGACGGGATCCAACCTATTTTTCATCTAAAATTTGAATTTTCTCTTTCTTGAAACTTCTCGAGTCTTTTAATCAAAATCTTCTTTTGAACACATCTAAAATCATCACTATTGGAGAGACGTCAATCTTGCCTTCCAAAGGGATACTCCCACCTCGCTTTTCAAATTTCACTCAAAATCCAAATTCTCTCTTCGGATATCCCTAGGTTTACTAATCAAAGCCTCTTTTTTCTATCCCTCAAGTTACCACAGAATCCAAACGCATCTTAAAATTGCAATTTTGGTTACTCCTCAATAATCAAAGAAAAATAAGAGATATATTTCGATCGTCCCTCATTTTTTATGTTTTTTGTGTTTATTTTCATGCAAGGTTATTATATTCTTTTTCGTCTCACTAGCCTGTTTCCCTTTGTAATGACCTTTATTGTATTCATATTTTATAATTGCTTCCAAAAATTACAAGGCAATGTTATGCATCGATATCTCTTTAGTTCCTAACATAAAATATTCAAATTTTCAAAATTTAATCTAAAAATTGTTTTCATCAAAAATCTCTATGTTCCCTATACCTTTGGGGTGTATAGGTGATCTAAATTTTCTTTCAAAGCCTAGATCTATAATTTCATAAAAATTCATGCATTAAAAGAGGATTATATCAGAATAATAATAAAGTGAAACCAATTATACAAAAACCAAAGTGAGACATGGTTAACGGGTATCGATTTTGGGTATTGTTAGGGTGCTAATCCTTCCTATGCATGACCAACTCTCCCCAACTCAATTGATGAATCTCTAGACCATTTACGACTCAAAATCGATGTTTTAAGTTTCATAACTCATAATATAATTTTCAATAGGCATCTAATCATTTCTAGCTCAAAATGATTGGTGGCAACCCTAACATTATGCCTACTTTACGGCAGCCTTTTGAGACTAGTTAGATGAGTGCTTTGCCTAATGATTTTTCTTCCTTTCATATTACTATATCTAATTCAGATCTTAATCAAGGGATAACCCAAAGCTCCAATCAAGATAACCACCCATACTTCTTTCAAGTGATGCATGCTTCCTTTGGATTACGAAAAAAAATACATAACAACATGTTTTATAGGACTGGTTCCAACATGCTGAGTACCATAAGGTGGTTTACCTCTCAGTTGGCACTCCCTCGAATCCCTGATAGAAGCATTGGTATGACATGAAACTATTTGCAAATTTCTTTGGTCATTGCTTTGCTTTTGCATAGACTTTTCTTTCTTGTCAAAGTTTAGGACTACCAATTCATTTTGTGCAATGGTTCTTGTATCTACCCCTTGTGAGGACACTAATTGTTTATGTGGATTGGCTAGTGCTGAAGTGTGAACAGGCATGTTTTAAGTGTTTGTTGGTTATATATTTTGTAGACCCACTGTCTGTGTATCTTGGACATTGGCTGGCAATCTTTCAGCTTGTATTTCCCTGATGCCCTTGCAGAAGTGTTGGTAATACCTTTTGGCCATTGGCAAACTACCTCCCTTGCTTTGATTAGCTCCGTTATACTTGTAGTTTGTGCTTCTATTTCTTCTTATTGTATGGTAACTTCCATTTAGTGATTTGTCTTATTCCAACTTGAAAATAGGAAAAAGAATTTAAATCAGTTTGCATGAATATGAATTTTTCTTCTTAACAGTAATCTTCATTATCATCCATGTATGTATGTCAATGAATCAAAAAAATTAATGTATGAATTAATAAGTAACTAAATGAATGAATGAATGTCTGAATGAAAAAGTGTATAAGACAGCATTTAATGACACAAATTGGGTGTCAAGCAATTGGCTGATTATCAAACATTAAGATTATTATAGAGGCAAGAATCTGAGAAATTCGATCATGACTCAACACTATTGTTTCATACACCAAAACTTTCTAAGATTCAGTCTTAGTGCAAAACTAGACTTAAAGGGCTCAAACATGGTCAATAAGACTATTATGTCCTTTGAAGTAATTTCAACATGAAAGTAACCTAGTAACTCTAAAAGACTTGGGTTTAATGCAAAATTACCAAAATATCCCTTGGTATACCTTCAACGTAAAAGTATCCCAGTACCTTGTAAAACTCAATAACTCCAAAAAGAATGAACCTATTCTTACTATACTCCTTTGACGTATAGGTATCCCAACGATCACATAGAACTTGCTTCTAGGAAAAATTACTAAAAGACACTTAAGTTGTACCTTCAATATAAAAGTATCCATTACCCTAAAAGATTTGATAGCTTCATAAAAAGATGAACTTATCCCTGCTATACACTTTAAACATAGAAATATCCTCGCCATCACATAAGCCTGGGTTCAAGGGAAAATTACTAAAATGTCGTTAAGGTCTATCTTTGACATAAAAGTGTCCCGGTAACCCTAAAGGACTTGAAAAGTAACCTAAAATGCAAAAATCACTAATAGGTCCCTAATCTTTGAAAATTGCATTTCGCACCCCCATTAGAAAATGAGAGTAGCACAAAAAGTTTTAATATTTTCTACACCCCTCTAGAGGACAGAAGGAATGCTAGAAATATTCTAAAACTGTTAAAATATTTAATTAACCCTAAAAGTAAGGTTTTACAAAATGATCCCTAAACTTTCTTAAATTTACAAAATAATCCCTATATGATTTAAACATAAAAAAATAACATAAGATATATTACAAAAATCATAGAAATCATATCAAAGATCACAATAAGCATTTGGCCAAGCACCTATGGCCTTAAAACAATTTTTCAATTTTTGCAAATTAGTCTTTAAATTTTTTTAAAATTACAAAAAGGTTAACATATATGAAACAAATTTAAACATACTAAATATACATGAAAGAAACCCCTAAAGGTCTATAAGTGGTTCAGCTAAGCATGATAGACCTAAAAACAACCCCTTTTATTTTTACAATTTAGTTCGTATATGAAATAAAACACAAAATTAAATATGAAACTCATCGAATCAATATGGGACACATATAAAAATTGCATAATCAATTCGGCCAAGCATTTATGGCATAGGAACAAAAATTTTACAATTTTGTAAATAAGTTTTTGAACTTTTTAAAATTACAAAATAACCTTAAAATGATAAAAATGCATAAAACGTATTCATACGTATTAGAATAAGTACGACAACACATCTAAAGGTTTACAGGTGGTAGGCCAACCATAGATAGCCATAGAAAAAATTTACAATTTTTACAATTTGGTCCCTAAAATTTCCTTAATTACCAAATAGACTAAAAAAATCAAAACATCTAAAATCATCAATAATAGGTTTGGCCAAATATGGAAACACCCTTCTAAGGCCTTCAAATATTTGGAAAAATTATTTTTAAGCCTTTACAAGTTTAAAATATAATATTAATACAAAATACCATAAAATTAAACATAAAAAAATCTAAAGGCCTTAATCATTTTCAGTCAACATGGAATTTCAGCAAAAAATGATTTTTTGCAGCACATATTTTCATGAATATTAATATAAATACTTGAAAAAAATTTACTAAACTTAAATATGCATAAAATCAGCATGAAAATATTATGAAAAATAACATAAACACATATACATGAAATGAACAATATTCTATCAGCAAAAACAAGTTATCTTGATAAAAATCAAAATATTACAAATAAAAATCAAATATAACAACAAAATCAAAAAACTTCGATTAAAGATTTATACTTGGCCTTTCAAAATGGACTTAAAATCATGAGCTTCAAGTAGTTATAAAGCTCACTAAAAGGAAGAATCAAGCATAAAATGAAAAAAAAAATAAAACTTTGCAAGAGAAATCACCTTAAAAAGTTAAAAGAACTAAGAAATTTTGATTTTTTTAATTTTTTTTAAGGAAAGCTCAAGCTTCTTGAAACATCTTTCGCCTATTTATGAGGAAGTTTGGGGGATTGATGAAACCCCCTGGTTGAATTCTAGGATTTTTCATAAATTTCTTTTATTTATTTATTTTTTAATTTTTATTACCTTTTTTAGATTTTTTTTCCAACTTTTTGATAAGATTAAATTAATATATTTGTCATTTTGTATGATGATGTCATGCATGACATCATCATCTTGAAAAGAAAATCTAATTTGAATAAAAACAATTTCAAGGAATAAAACTTCATAACAAATTTAATTAAAAATTTAATCAACATAAGCTTTTTGGGCTTATTAGAAAAAAAAAGGGCTCATTAAGCTTGCCAGAAAGTTAAGGGCTTATCAGGCCCATTAAAAAAATTAATGAGTTTTAAGGCCCATGAACTAGAAAAAATTAAATTTGGCTGATTAAAAATAAAATTAATATATAAAAATTCCAAAATAAATTTTTAAAAAGTTTTATGTATAAGAAAAGGTAACTAAAATTTCTAAATTTATAAAAATTTACAAGCAAAACCCTTTTGTAAAGAAATTATATTTGAAAAAATGGAAAATTAAATAGATTTTTTTTTCAAAAATTGATTTAATATGGATTTAATGAAAATATTTGAAAATTTTTAAAAATTGTAAACTAAAAAAAATCCTATCAAAAATTTTACAGAGTAAAAAACTTCGTATTTTAGAAAAAAATTTTAAAAATATATTCAAATTTTATAAAAATAAATTTTATCCAACACATTAATCAAAACATTAATTTATAAAAAATAATAAAGATGAAAATTTGAAATCTAGAACAAATTTTAACTAAAAAATTTTTATGAGTATGATATTCACGGTACTATGAAAAGTTCATGACAATTTGACACCTTATAGTATAAAACACTAATACAATTTTTTTAAATATATCAAATTTTCTAGGATGAGTATCGGCATAAATACTACATCTGTATCAGCAAACTATACAATGGTAAAGTTTCCAGGTTTTAAGAAAAATTCTTAAAAATTTTCTAAAACTGAGAAATTTGATTGTGATAGCATCCACAAAAATAAATTTCAAAAGAATAAAGGTAACGGCTAGTTATTTTACCTTGATATTCATCTTTCTTCTATGTGATTTGTTCTCTATGACTGTTAAAATGGTGATTTTTTTATCCCGAGCACATACATCTATTTAGACATGACTGAAAAGGTCTTGAAAATATTCAGTCCACCTGAACAAAGTTTACCCTTATCGAGCGATTGTTAAATTATTGATCTCAAATATTTTTGGACTGTTAATAAAGAGGTCAGACAAAATTAGGTGTCAACACTAATTGAACAAGAAGAAGAATAGATTTTACCTAATGGAAAACCCATTAAAACCATAATCCTACAAATAAAGTTAGATCGAAAAAGAAGTTAAGATTGAAACCTCCATAAACCCATCAACTCGAGTCGAATTGATAAACCTTCTCTAAGAATATCAGGACAAGTTTGCTTGATTCTACCAAGACATGCCTAGATTAGACACCAATATTGTTGTCCATAAACTTCCACTTAAACCCGAATGCAAGCCTATACAACAATAGCTTAGGAGAATGAAATCAGAGATGCTTTCGAAAATCAAAGAAGAAATGAAGAAGCAATTTGAGGCAAGACTTCTCAAAGTAGCTAAGTATCCTGAATGGATAGCCAATATAGTCTCGATCCCTTCAAAAGATGGCAAGATATGGATATGTGTAGACTACAAGGATCTGAATCAGGCCAGCTTGAAAGATAACTTTTCTTTGCTCCACATTGATACTCTAGTCGATAACACTGCCAAAATTCCTTATTTTCTTTCATAGACAAATTCTTAGGCTATAACCAAATTAAAATGGCACTCTAGGACATGGAAAACCACTTTCATGACCGTAAGGGGTAATTTTTGTTACAAAGCTATGCCTTTTAAACTCAGGAATGCTGGGGAACTTATCAGATAGCAATAGTGACACTATTCCATAACCTTATACATAAGGAGATAGAAGCCTATATTAATGATATGATTACCATATCGCCAAAAGAGAGTGATCATGTCATCAATCTTCTAAAACTCTTCAAACAACTGACCAAATACTAGCTCAAATTAAATCTCGCTAAGTACAACTTTGGCATCACCTTTGGTAAGCTACTAAGCTTCATTGCGAGGAACGAGGGATAAAGGTTGACTTTGAAAAAGTTAAGGCCATTTATAATCTACCACTGCCTCTTACCCAAAAGAAAATAAGGAGTTTCTAAAGAGACTAAACTATATAGCTAAATTCATATCTCAATTAACTAACAAATACGATCCAATCTTTTAGTTACTTTGAAAGTAGAATCCTAGGGAATGGAATGAAGAATGCCAAGAAATCTTTGACAAAGTCAAACTTTACTTTTTCAAATACACTAATATTTGTATCAATAGTGCTCGCCTAGCCTTTAATATTATGTCTATCAATTTTAACAAGTCTGTGGTTATGTATTAGGTTAACATGATGAGTTAGGTAAAAAGAAATAGGCTATCTACTATCTAAGCAAAAAGTTCATAAAGTGTGAAAATAACTACTCAGCAATTGAGAAACTATATTGCACTCTGGTTTGGATAACTTAGACGCCAAGACAATACATGCTATACCACATCACATGGCTAATCTCCAAACTTGACCCCACCAAACACTTGTGCGATCAAGAATATTGGTTAGGTTACAAGTCTTGCTCTTCGAATATGATATCATATTCATGAACCAGAAAGCCATCAAGGCTAATGCAATAACCAACTTCTTGTGAGCTGAGCGATGAATGACTATTACCTTTAGATTTTGAGTTCCCAAACAACCATTTAATTTACATATTCAAAGCAAAAAATACTCCTAATTGCAACCAATATTGGAAAATGTACTTTGATAGAGCTTTAAATGCATTACGGCATGCAATTGGGGCAATTTTAATTTCATCTGATGGAAACTACTACCCCTTCACTGCCAAACTAAAGTTTAATTGCACTAATAACATAGCTGACAATGAAGCATGTGTTATAAGGCTCTAAGCCACCATTGAAAGGGAAATCACAACTCTATAAGGGTTTAGAGATTCAGCCTTACTAATCTATTAGCTGCGAAAAGAGTAGGATGCGAAGCTAGTCCAATGCAGTAAGTTAATATTTGAGCTAAGACAAGATTTTGATAAATCAGCTTCCAGCAATTGCCTTGGGAAGAAAACCAAATGGCTAATGCTTTAGTAACCTTGGCTTCCATGTCCAAAGTAAACTTAGAGTCAAAGGTTACACCTATTTAAATAAGCATCCATGAAACTCTACCCTATAACTATAGCATAGAGGAAGAAAAAGATGGGCTACCATGGTACAATTATATTCTCCTATAAGTTAGATATCAATAGTACTTAAATGTGCTACCAAAACTAATAAACGAATTATCCAAAGAACAACTAAGAGCTTTGTTTTGGACGATGAAGTTATTACAAAAAAGGCTGGATCAAGTATTGCTCCATTACATGGATGCCTTTAAAGCTAAAAGAACTCTTGAAGAAGTGCACAGGGGAATCTATAGTACAGAGGCCAACGGACACTGAATGGTAAAACAACTCATGCGATTGGGCTAATATTGGTTGATCTTTTTAGAGGGATTGCATCAACCATGTCCAAAAGTGCCACAAATGCCAAATTTACGCAAACAAAATCCATGTCTCGCTATCACCTCTACATGTTATGATAGCCTCGCGGCCTTTTCTACGTGGGGCATGGACATGATCAGACTGGGCATGGGCATGATCAGATCGATCACTCCTAAGGCTTCCAATGGGAACTGTTTAATCCTGGTCATTGTCAATTATTTCACCAAGTGGATGAAAGCGGCTTCATACACTAATGTTGCAAAATTCATTATGTGCAAATTTATAAAACAAGACATCTTCTATAGATATGAACTTCTTAAGCATATTATAATGAACAATGCATGCAGCTTGAAAAACAAAATAATGCAAGAAATTTGCTTTTAATTCAAAATCTAGCATTATAATTCTATCCTATACCATCAAAAAATGAATACAGCTATTGAACCAACCAAAAAAGATTAGCACAAAAAGTTACCTTTTACATGCCTACCGCATAACAGTTTGAACTTCTTTGGGTGTTACCCAATTTTCCCTAGAATACGACATGAAAGCTATTTTATCCCCTTGCTTAGGGTCCTAATGGACTCTCAATTAGAAGAAATCGTATGGTCAAAGATCGATATGAGTGGCTCAATCTCATTGAAGAGAAGAGAGTGAAAACTATTTGTCACGGGCAAATGTACCAAAGGCATATGATGAGAGCCTATAAGAAAAAGGTCCACCCTTGTCAGTATCTAGCAGGTGACCTAGTGTATAAACAAATCCTCCTGATCTATAAAGATACTCAAGGAAAATGGACTCAAAATTAGAAAGGGCCTTACATGGTAAAATTAGTGTTTTTTGGAAGAGCCTTGATATTAACTGAGATGGATAGTAGTAACTTGCACAACCCTATAAATTCTAATTCCATCAAAAATACTATGCCTGACCAAAAAAGAAACCTCGAATAAAAACCCAAGAAGGTGTCCAAGAAAACAAACTAGCTTAAGTTGAAAACCTAAAAAGGTGATTTAAGTGACCCAACTCTCCATTACCTAAACCTAATCATGCCAACTATCACTAGCCTAGACTAGCAACAATTTAACCTATATTTATAATTATGACAAAAACACTAAATCGTGACCTAATCTCTTTACCTTACTCAACATACCTTACCAAGCCTCATTTTCACCCTAAGCCTAAAAAGAAAAGGCAACAACCAATTAAGCTTGAGGCAACCATCACATCATAGGGCAATCTGAAGAGCCTTCTCAAGGTTCAACTGATACAAGAAAGATTGCTTACCTAAGAAAGGTCTTCAAAAGCACTCAATAGATGATTCATGTCATTAACATCAAAGGCCCAGAATCTAGAAATCATTCTTAATTTTTTTATCTCAAAATCTTTCATGATCTTAGAATTTGTCATAACTTATAACCTCTTTCTTTTGAATGGAACAACAATTACTTGATGTCTCTTCCAATCTCTTTTTGTAACACTTGCTTTCCATATACACCATGTTTATTATTTAAGTGATAATGCTCGATAAATAAATTGATAACAAATTTCCTAGCATTACTTCAAAAAGACACAAATTTGCAGAGACTTTGTTTCATGTTTAAAGATTAAGAATGAAACTTGGGACAACAGCCAGTTTTACCTTTAAAACTTCATTCTAAAAACATGTTCAAAACCTTCTCTCCAGCAAACTTTAGCTAGACAATATAAATCCCTTTTCATTTTCTTATCAACACACTTGAAACTTAGAGTAGTCCACTTAAGCTATCAAAAACCACCTTTTGAACTGAAATTGATAGGATATATCTATCAAACCTGCCAGCAAACTTAACTTAACAAGTGAGTCCCCAAACATGAGCTAATTAAGCTTAGGACCTTTCTTCCATAATCATAAGTCATCCATACCTTCCCAACAAAAACCTTAACATTCAAAGCCTTTAGAAATTTAGAGCAAGATTAGTGAACCCTAGGGTAAGAGGTCACCTAATTAAAACTTATAGGAGAGCAAGCAATTAAAAAGGCCATAACTGATCACTAGATTAGGCTTAAGATCATCACATTTGCATCACTTAAATGTGCATTTGCATCCTTCATCACCAATCATATAGCAATTCCACACTTTCTAAGAATAAACTCTTAACACCAAAAGTTAGATAAACTAAAAATATTAAGTATATTTTTCACTTTTTATAAACCCTAAAAAGACTCTATTAACAATTCCTGACCTTGCTATTTCCCAAATAAGAAAACCATCTTGCTAAGATATCTAAATTTATAAGTCCATAAAAAGTTAGACGCATTTTTCTTTAGTCCACAAAGAGTTGTATGCCTTTTTCTTTTAGTCTACAAAGAGCTAGATGTCATTTTGCTTTAGTCCAAAAAAGCTAGACACTTTTTTTCTGTCAATCCACAAAGAGCTAGATAACTCTCTCCTTTTGTTCACATAGAGTTGGACGTCTTTTCCGTTTAGTCCATAATAAGCTAGATGTCTTTTCCCCATCAATCCATAAGGTGCTAGATGCTTATTGAGTCTGTCCATAAAAAGCTAGGCACCAATTGAGTTTATCCATAAAAAGATGAGCACTAGTAAAATCTATCCACAAAGAGCTAGGCACCAATTAAGTCTGTCCACAAAGAGTTAGGCACTAGTAAAATCATAGTGAAGCACTAATTAAATCTCATTTTTGTAGGCATTCAAGAAACATCATTTCATCCCAAACAAAATGGTGTCTATTTGTCTTTGCCCTATCCCTAATACCCAATAACAGCCAAAGAGGTGCAGTTATAAGCACCTCATTTTATCTGAGCCAATATTCAAGGCATTAGAAGAGATCATTTAGGGCATCATCAGAATCATTTAAATAAGCATGGATTTATTCCCTATCATTCTTAGCTCCTTAAAAGGTTCAAAGAGTCCAAGATAAGTAAATCTTATAATTTTCCCCATCATTCAAGAAACATCATTTTATCCCAAATAAAATGGTGTCTATTTATCTTTACCCCACCCCTAATACTCAGTAACAGCCAAAGAGGTGCAGCTATAAGCACCTCATTTTATTTGAGCCAATATTTAAGGCATTAGAAGAGCTTATTTGGGCATCATCAGAATCATTTAAATGAGCATGGATCTATTCCCCATCATTCCTAGCTCAGGTAAAAGTTTTAAAGAGTCCAAGGTATGTAAATCTTACAATTTTGCATGAGTGTATTGATACATAGCCTTTGTGTATTGATGTAGGCCTTTACGTCATTAAAATTCAATATTTCACTAGTTATATCAATACAAATGAGGCTTGTATCGATGCATTGGTCAAATATATTAATACAAGGCTTGGTAGTAGCTAAAATTTAATTTTTGGACACAATGTATTGATACATAAGTAATTGCATTGATACATCCTAGGAATGCATCGATGCATCTTTTATTGTATTGATACATTTTAAGTTTTTTACCTAAATAAATCGATATAATATGTAATGTATCAATAAATCCAAACAAAATTGCCTAGTTGATGGCATTTTTCAACTTTTGCACCATTGATCTTAAAATCTGACTTGGCCATGCTTTTGGCACCAAAATAATCATAATTCATACCAGGCCTTAGCATTTGGCTTACGATTAGGTTTAGCAAATTTTTAAGGCCCAAAAATGAGACATTTTCATGGATTACATGGTTTGTTTAAGGGCATGCCTGCTATTTTTCCATGCCGTTGACCATCTCAGCCCCTTTGCTCCACTACTCTGCATGTCAAAACCAATGGAAAAAAAGATAATTAAGCATAATACCTAGAGCTGTCCCCTCGTATAAGAAGCAAAAGCCTAAAATACCCTCATTTTTTTGCTCCTAAAAATTTGGCTAAACACTTAATTTAAAGAAGCTAAATTTGGCTTAGCAAAAAAGAGAGAATATTGTTACATGAAAACATATACAACCACCTAAAAACTAGGAAAAACTCTATATCTTTGGAGCTCTTTAAATAGCCTACCAAAAACTACCTAAAAACCATCATTTCCTACTATTTCTCATCACGAAACCCCCTTCATCCTTAATATCATCAAAAAGCTCATCTTTACTAATCTTTTTTGTTTATCTATAACAAGTTGAGAAAGGAAAAGTGAGCCAGAAACCAAAAACTGAAAAAAATCATAAGAGCCTAAAAATTATAGCTTTAGGGTGAACAAGGAAAAAAGAGTTTTGCAAGCTTTGTTGGTATATTTTTTTTGCACATTTTTCATTTTTCTTTGCATATACACATTTCATGCTATCTTAGTTAACTTTTCAGTGAAAACCATGACCTTTATAAGAAAGCATGCATCTTGGGCTTATTTTAATGATGTTTTATGATTGCAATGCTTGGATGTTGCTTGAATGCTTAAAAATCATATTTTTCTTTATTCATCTCAGAACATCCACTGTTCCATTGATTTTTAACATTCTCTATCACCATTCATGCATAAAACTTAATGATGCCTTGTTATCTCAAGATGTTTAGACATTCCCTTAAGCTTGATGATGTTTGTTTGAGCTTAATGAAATAAAAATCTCATCTTTAATGCTACAAAAAAAAACTTCCTATCACTTGTTTCATTCCATGGGAGCATTATCACACACTCACATACCACTTTTTATGTTAATATGAGCATCCTCTTAATTATTCATGTATTTCTCTACATTTATTGCATTTTTAGCATGATTCATGTGACAAAAATGTTGCCTTGCGGTTGTTCTAGCGTATGTTTGCCTTAGATGCCATGTTTACGTGCTTTACATGGTTCAGAATGATTTCTTGATGCCTTTCTTAGGAGTTTGTCTGCTAAAAACTGATTTTCAAAAAAAAAAAAGTTAAGTCTATATTACCCCCAATACATAGAGAATAACATGGATTTGATGTTTTCACTAAATTAACACTCCAATCTTGAAGATAAATTAAGCTTTTAGGTCTGGATTAATGGTTAAATGAGGTTAGAGATTCTGGTTTTCAAAACAAAAGAAATAACCTTTTACTTGGTTTAAAATGTTTGTGCCTTGATCTTAAGCTTAATACCCTTGTGTGTGACATGGTCAACAGGCTGTTTCATCGCCCCAACTAGTCCAAGATTATGTAAATGAGTTCTTAAAGCTTAAGTCATTTCTTGCCTCTACAGATGTTCAAATGTCCATGGCTTGAGCCAAGTCCTCAGGAACCTAAAAAAAATTCCCCTATTTTTGCTCTTGCAGCACTATAATCCGAAGTTGAAAAATTATTTTCAAGCCATAAACATTTTTTTGGAATTTTTTGATATTTTTCCTTGAAGAGTATTGAATTAACTTTTTAATAGTATCTAGTTTTCCTTGGATCATTTCGGTTGAAGGGGTTACAATTTTTCGAATCTTTGTTGTTTTGAACCCCTGGAACCAGCGAATTGCATTATATTTAGGCCATTTTGGCCCATCATATGATTTTTTTGAATTTTTAAAATTTTTTTCCTAAAAATTTCATGAACCTTCCTTTTTGGAATGGTATCCTAAATGAGTCCAAGATATTTTTCAAAATCCATTATGCCTCTTCCCTTGCACATGCTGCTAGTGTTGAAACAAACCCAAATTCAAAAATTAGTTCTGCCTAGAAAACTATTTTCTAGAATTTTTGGAATGTTTTCATGTTAATCCTCATCGAGGTACTATTCTAGTGGTACCTTGTTCACCCTCCAAAGCCTTCAGATGAACCTAGAATAAATTCAAGAAGAGAGATAGTGCAATGCTATCTCCTATTTTTGAAATTAAAATTAACCCAATTTCTCGAATCACATTTATGGAGAGGTTCAAACATCTTGAAATGCATTTGTTTGACTCCTCATAGCGTCCTAAACTACAATTTAAGCCCTATAGGCTCGAATTAAGGCTAAAATAAAAAGATAATTTTATTCAAATTTTTAATTTCTATTTTCAAAATACTTTTTCACCTGAAATATTTTTTTCTCCATAAATATCTAAGTTTTCATTAATGGGGATACTCTAACCCCACCTTTTCGAAGGAGTACTTCAACCTCATTTTTCAGTCGAAAACTTTAATTTTCTCTCTCTTAGACCTTCTTGGGCCTTTTAACCAAAAGCTCATTTCAAAAATATCAAAAATTTTCACCATTTGGGATATTCCAACCCTGTTATTCCGAGGGGATATTCCAACACTAGTTTCACTAAAAAACCTAAATTTTCTATCCCGACCTTCCTAGGCCTTTTAACCAAAACTTCATTTTGAAAACATCAAAAATCTACACCATTGGGGATACTCCAACCTTGCCTTTTAAGAGATACTCCAACCTTGTTTTTCACTTGAAAACCTAAATTTTCTCTCCCCCGAGCATCTTTGGTCCTTTTAACCAAAACTTCATTTCAAAAACATTGAAAATCTTCACCATTGGGGATACTCCAACTTTACCTTTTGAGGGGATACTCCAACCTCATTTTCCACTTAAAATCAAAAAATTTTCTCTCTCCTAGACATCCTAAGCATTTTTAATCAAAACCTCTTTTTTTTCATACCTTAAGTGGCCATCGAATCCAAACAAGTCTCAAAATTGCCATCTAGATTATTCCTCAATAACCGAAGACAATTATGAGATACATTCCAACCATCCTTCCGTTCCTATATTTTTTGTGTTTATCTTTCATGCAATATTATTATAATCTTTCCCATCTAACTAACATGTTTCCCTTTTATGGTGTCTATTTTGCATTCATCTTTGGGCCTTTCTCACATATTCACGTTATTATCTCTCCAATGCCTAACATGAAATATTCAAATTTTCCAAATTAAATGCAGAGATCATTTTCATAAAAAATCCCTATGTTCCTCAATACGTGATTTAATTTTTTTCCAAAAAAAAACTTAGATCTATAATTTTTACAAAAATTCATGTATTTAAAAGGATTATATCAAAATAATGATAAAATGGAACTGATTAGACTGAAACCAAAGCAAAACAAGGCTAGTGGGTACTGATTTCAAGCGTCATAGGGGTGCTAATCCTTCCCCATGCATAACTAACTCCCAAACCCAATCAACGTATCTCTAGACACCATAAACTGTGAAACTATTGTTTTGAGCTTTGTAACTCAAGATATCAATTTTGGGCATCCGATCATCCTAGGCCGAAATGATCGATGGCGATATCAAGTCTTCAGCCACTTTGTGGTGGCCATCCAAGATTGGTTGGATGAGAGATTCGTTTCACAATCCTTCCCTTTGTTACACCTAATTCAAATCCAAATTGAGAGATAACTCAAGGGCAATTCGTGACCTTGTTTACGCATCATTGTTCGAGCGATTCGGGTGGTCGTTATGCCCGGGTAAGAGGCACATTGCGACGATCATAAATAAGTTTTAGTGCAAACACAACTCACTTTGCATTTGAAAATAATAAAAACAAGACAATGTTCCCCATGTTAAGATAATTTTCGTATTCTCTGCTAAGCTACTTAGGAGGATTTCACCAATTACCATAAAACACAGTACATCTTTTTTAAAAAGGGAGTGAGTCGGGTGACTTCAAAATGGAATTCTATATTTCGTCGAGTTTTCGGGGAATATAGAAAATTTTTGTGGAATAATAAATTTCGAATTATTCTTAAATAATATGATTGTTTTTATTGATTTTATTTAGGAATTATTTTAAATATTGACCGACAACCGTCAAGATTAAAGATAACACAATTTATAGATACTAATTTTACAAGCACTGTCAGAGTGCTAATATCTTTCTCACATGAAACTAACTCTCGAACTTACATTGGTTTTCTCTAGTTTATTAGCAAACTTTAAAATTGGTCTTTTTAAAAGATTTTAATTAATTTTAAAATTGTATTAAAGATAATTTTTTATAAATAGCTAATCACACCTATCAAAAAAAGAAAAAAAAACGGCTCCTTGCAATCATTTCCAAGTGGCATAATTTTCTCTTAAACCAATGCATAACACCTAAAGTTGACCAATTGGTATAATAAATTTCAAATGATTCTTAAATAATATGATCGTTTTTATTGATTTTCTTTAGGAATTATTTTAAATACTAGCCGACAGCCATCAAGACTAAAGATAACACAATTTATAGATACTAATTTTACAAGCAATGTCGAGTGCAAAAATCTTTCTCACATAAAACTAGCTCTCTAACTTGCATTGCTTTTCTCTAGTTTA